>JBAMJV010012829.1:0-30329 GCA_037951105.1 Echinarachnius parma
GCTATCAGTGAAAAAGGTGAACAAAAATCAGTTACACGGGTTCAAAATAGCAACAAAAAAGTCGACGGTTCGCGGCTATCAGTGAAAAAAATGAACAAAAATCACTTACGGGGGTTCAAAATAGCAACAAAAAAAAATGACGGTTCGCGGCTATCGGTGAAAAAAATGAACAAAAATCACTTACGAGGCTTCAAGCAAAAAAAAATTGTCACTTTGCGGCTATCAGTTCAAAATAGCAAAAAACAAATCGTAGCTTCGCGGCTATCAGTGAAAAAAGTGAACAAAAATCACGGGGGTTCAAAATAGCAACAACAAAAATCGCCGCTTCGCTGCTATCACAAATAAAACAGTTTAAAAAATCACTTACGGGGGTTCAAAATAGCAAAAAAAATCACTTACGGGGGTTCAAAATAACAAAAATATTCGCCGCTATGCGGCTATCACTAAAAAAAAGTGAAAACAAATCACTTACGGGGGTTCAAAATAGCAAAACATTTCGACGCTTCGCGGCTATCAGTGAAAAAAGTGAACAAAAATCACTACGGGGGTTCAAAATAGCAACAACAAAAATCGCCGCTTCGCGGCTATCACTGGAAAAAGTTAACAAAAATCACTTACGGGCGTTCAAAATAGCAAAAAAAAAACTCTACGCTTCGCGGCTATATCAGTGAAAAAGGTGAACAAAAATCCCTTACGGGGGTTCAAAAGCGGCTATCAGTGAAAAAAGTGAACAAAAACCACTTACGGGGGTTCAAAATAGCAACAACAAAAATCGCCGCTTCGCGGCTATCACTGGAAAAAGTTTTAAAAATCACTTACGGGGGTTCAAAATAGCAACAAAAAAAATCGCCGCTTTGCGGCTATTAGTGAAAAAAGTTAACAAAAATCAATTACGGGGGTTCAAAATAGCAAAAAAAAATGACTCTTCGCTTCGCTGCTATCAGTGAAAAAGGTGAGCAAAAATCACTTACGGAGGTTCAAAAGCGGCTATCAAAATAGCAACAAAAATCGTCGCTATGCGGAAATCAATGAAAAAGGTGAACAAAAATTACTTACGAGCGTTCAAAATAGCAAACAAATAACTCTTCGCTTCGCGGCTATCAGTGAAAAAGGTGAACAAAAATCGCTTACGGGGGTTCAAAATAGCAACAACAAAAATCGCCGCTTTGCGGCTATTAGTGAAAAAGTGAACAAAAATCAATTACGGGGGTTCAAAATAGCAAAAAAAAATGACTCTTCGCTTCGCTGCTATCAGTGAAAAAGGTGAACAAAAATCACTTACGGAGGTTCAAAATAGCAACAAAACATTCACCGCTTCGCGGCCATATCAGTGAAATAAGTTAACAAAAATCACTTACGGGGGTTAAAAATAGCAAAACACAAATCGTAGCTTCGCGGCTATCAGCGAAAGAATGAACAAAAATCACTTACGGGGGTTCAAAATAGCAACAACAAAAATCGCCGCTTCGCGGCTATCACTGAAAGAAGTTAAAAAAAAATCACTTACGGGGGCTAAAATAGCAAATAGCTAATATATATACGTATATATATTTCAGCACCCCCGGTGAAAAAATCGTTCCCAGGGCCCTGATAGAAAGAGAGAGAGAGAGAGAGATAAATAAATACAACTAAATAAATAAGTAAAATTAGATAGAAGAAAAAATTTAAAAGAAAGAAATACAGAAAGGAAAAAATAAACCTCGTTGACCTCGTTCTCACATTTCTCTCAATTATGTGGATAGGCCTTGTATAATATATTGTTTTTCGGGTGTGCTTCGTTATTCCGATGGTTCGGTATTCCGAAGGTTCGTTATTCCGAACACGCAAATTTCGTATACCTGAGCGTTCGTTAGTCCTAAAATGAAATAGGGTTCGTTAATCGGAATAATTTTTGCACTGTTCCTAAGGTTCGTTATTCCGAGGGTTCGTTACACTGGCGTAGACAGGTTCTTACACCTGGGGGGATGAGTTCCGTTCACCGGACCGAAAGCAATTTTTTTCGCGAGGCTAAAAGTCCTCTCAGTGGAGGGGGGGGGGGGGGGGGGCTTCGCAAAATTTGTTCTCGCCCGAGACCGCCTGCCCAAAATTGTCCGAGGAAAATTGCATGAAAGTCCTCTCATGGGGTTTCCAACTTTGAGTCAGATGTGAGTGTGAACCATTGCGAGGGAGCGAAGCGACCAAGCGGGGGGAGGGGGTGTCCCCCTCCCACGGTAGGGAGCTTTTGCATTTTTGGACTTGAAATTATTCAATCTGGTGCTTACCTAGAAAGCAAATTCGGGTTTAACATTGACTGTATCTGAGAAAGCGTGTTATGATTTGATCGACAAGAAATGTTAAATATATTTTCAAGAAGAAAATAATTAATTGACTCACTAATAAATATGCACCCCAAAACACACGCAAGTATTGCATTTATATTTAGTGTCATACACAGTTCCAACATAAACCATATTCCACATTATGCATCCAACAACATAGCCTATAGCCAAGAATGAGTCCCGAGGGGGCGAAGCTACAGAGGGCCGGGCCAGAGCCAAATAGGGAGGATTTGGGAGGGGGTATCCCCCTCCCACGGAGAAGAGTTTGCATTTATATAATTGAAATGGTGCAATTTGGTGCACGTCACACAAGCAGCCCGACCATTGCCAGCCCACCTTGGAACTACGTGGCACGGTACAGAAAAAATACTCACTCCAGACCCGACGCAAGTTACACAACAAACTGAGACAATGTGTCCGCGCGAAACGCGCAGCGAAAATTTGAAGTGGATGTTTAAATTACTTGTTGAACGCTAGAATTATAACGAACCCGATTTCGTTTTAGGAATAGCAAACCTTCGGAATAACGAACCCTCGAAATAACGAACGGCTTCGGAATAACGAACCTTCGGAATAACGACCCTTCGGAATAACTAAACCTTCAGAATAACGAACCTTCGGAATAACGGACTTAACCGATATTCTCGATATTCCCAAATAAAAGACATGGAATTGTAGTAATTTACATGATCACTAGGGGTATAATGCGACACACATTATAATAAAACATCTCAAATAATATGTTTCTTACGTGGTTCTTTTGATATTCATCTTAGTTTGGATGACAGCACATGTATCACACAAACACAGCTGGAGAATTTGGCGACGAGTATTCCTCATGGCAAGTATGAATGCTTCATAGGCAAATTGGGTTCGATTATACCATTTCGGATAATACGCTTGCTAAACACAAGAATGATTACCAGAAAGCGACGTCCGAGATTCTGAAAATTTGGTTGCGGCAAAAGACGAGAAGTGCACATGAACTGAAAGAGGCGTTGGAAAAAGCTGAACTTGGTGCTTTAACGGTTTAATCCGTCCTATGCTGGAATTAACATTTCATACATAAAGCAGGCTCTCATACCAAGGACGAACAAAACATTTGAAACCAAGGGGTGCTTTAAATTGGTTTCATCTGCTTCAAAATTGGTTTCGATTGGTTCCATGTAGAAATCATATATAATAAAGTTTTAAAGTTTGAAAATAATAATGATAATAATTACAATAATAACAATAATAATAATAATACTAATAAGACACAACATTATGTATTTGCTTGTGGTATACATTAAGTTTACACCAATTGGCGTTGCTAGATTTCAATTGGTATCAATGTTTCAATCGGTACCAATCAAACACATTACAATTAGTATCAAATTTGCCATTAGTATTAATTTAAACCACATCAATTGCTTTATCAAATTTTGAATTGGTATCAATGTTTCAAGCCATAACCAATTAAAACCAATCGAAAAAAACAATTAGTTAAAATTTGCATACCCATTGAAGCCATTTGCGTACTGATTTCGTCAATAATTTGCAAAATATTAACAAATATTCAGTTTGTGCTAATAATCTGTTTCCATGTGTATATTGTGTGTGTTATAAGCAAGAAATATTATGACAAACTTTGCATCACATGTTAACTTTGTTATACAATGGTTATTTTGTTGAATGTTTTCATAATAATTTGTTATGTTTACTACATAAATACACTTTTACCGTATATTATATTTACACTTTTATATTATATATAGACTTAATAATTATGTGTATTATGTAATTATTCATAATTTGGTACAGCCAGGCTGCGCTTAGACAGCCCAAATCGACCATCTGCGTACGGTACAGTGTGTGATTACGCTGTGACCAACTTGTTACCAATTATGATTCACACCAATGTGAAATGGTAACTCATTTGGAACCCATGTTTAATTTTCGATGGAAAATGTCAATAAGTTTCGAATTGGACTTTGTTAACTGGTTTACCATTGGAAATTTTGGTTTTAAATTGCTATCAATTGTTTTGTTTTCCGTATTCTCAAGTTGTTTTCAGTAAGCATATTATATAAATTTCGGCGTTGGTCTGGATAGTATATTGTATTTCCATTGTAAAATTGAATATTGCTATGCCTTTATATAGATAAGCCGATGAACGTTTTGCAAATCGCCCAAAGCCAAATGATCTCCCCCTTTAAATCGTTAATGACGTTTTTTTGTCAAAGGTTAAGCAATTGGGAAACTAATAGATTTGCAGTTGTTGGTAAATAATCATTTTCTGGCACTAATTTACATTAAAAATGCAACATCAGGAAATACAAATCAAAGATGGCAGCTGGTATAGTTTTACACATTAAATGAATAGAATATTTATTCCAGAGGACAGAGGCATATTTTATAAAAGATGAAGCGATCATAATGATATCTTTGCATACATATCGGAAGTGGAGTCATTATTTTTTTTTACAAATTCTAGAAGTTAGTTATAATTTTGGCGTTACTGGTTCCAGTGTAAACATGGTAATATTACATGGTAATAAAAATGGTAATATTTAAATGAACTAGTCAGTATGATCACTATAATACTTTCTAGAATGCATACTGTAATTTCAAAACCAAAAAGTTGCTTTAGTTATAATGCAGATTGTACTTTCCAAACCAACCAAAACCTAAATTAACAAGTTGCAAATTGACGAGGTATTGTGTTCTTATAATTACTAACAATATTAATACGCAGATGTACGGTATATGTTTTAAAACATTCGTCCGTTACACATTGCCGTTTTGTTGAACATCATCTTTGCTTATAAATATCCATTTCAAAGTTGTGCAAGCCAGATCGTAGTTACAATATGCGCATGCGCGTAATTATCGATCTAGACTTCCGGGTTTCATCGATCGTGAGATTGATGGAGCCATACGTGCAATTGAATGCAACTTGTTTGTTTACGTTTTAAAGAATCTGGATCTGGATCAAAAGCAGCCCATCCACCACTATTTCATAGAACAAGAACCGGTTTGACAGAATGTGTTATTCATGTGTAATGATGATATTTAGTGATCAATAATTTCACCGAGCCTTGCTTGGCATGGCTAGCACGCACTGGGTATGTACACACGTAGGTGTACATAGCATTGTGCGGAGATTATCGTCTTCCGCTTGCTGCACTATCGAACGCAAAAACAGTTTTTGCCGGCTGATTTCTCTCTCCGTTTATTAGCAAATGCAAACCAAAAAAATCCACAATTTATATAAATTGATAATCATTACCGACTCTCTTGTTTTGAAGACCGCAACATGTAGAAAAACTAGAAAAACGGTTTGATAGAATGTGATATTCATGTGTAATGATGATATTTATTGATCAATAATCTATCCCGTCTGTGTTCCTTTCCAAAAGCGTCCTAAAACATAGCTTTCAAATATTGAACGGTACAGTGTACGAATGTGCGGTATGCTTATCTTCAGCTTTGTAGCATTATTGCGTGTGAATGATCCACCCGGATCATTTACAAGAAAGTTGGTTATAAGAAAGTTGATTTGGAGAAAAATCGGTAAATTCTTGAAAATATTTTACATCAAATGTGTTCTTTATGAGTGTATGCAGCTGCTCGTATAGTCTAGGTTCTATACTCTGTAGTATACACCCCGGGGGGGGGGGGGGGTGGGGGGGGGGTACTCACGTATATTGGGTATACGGGGATGTGCCGCTGGGAAGGGTGACTTTTTCAAGAAAGATCCTTAGACATGGTGCCCTTTTCATCAAAAAAATCCTTAGACATGGGTCCCTTTTTTCATATTTCCCCTTTTTTATACAGGATTTTGTGATTTGCGGATGTGAAATTGCAAAATGTTTCAAGCTTGCTACGCTCGCTAACTTAAAACCACAAAATTTGTGGGAAATACACCCAAAACATGCGCCGCAGGCGAAAAAAATCCTTAGACATGGGTCCATTTTTCGCAAAAGGACCCTTAGATGTGGGTATGGGTTTGGAGGTCTCAGCCGCACACCCCCGTCCGACTATAATCTGAGTACCCCCCGGGTAAACACCTTACCCCCATACGCGTAACGCGGTGCATCTGTACGCCCGGTGAACCTGTCGGAAATGTTACACCTTTCCCCCATATACGCGTAACGCGGTGCATCTGTACGCCCGGTGAACCTGTCGGAAACAGACAGGTTCACCGGGCGTACAGATGCACCGCGTTACGCGTATATGGGGGAAAGGTGTATAATACAGAGTATAGAACCTAGACTACTGCTCGTATAATTTCCACTTTGATTGTATGCATCTCATGTTTGTTTTATGCTGTCAAACTAAAATTTTCCGGTAATAGGACATGATACCATACATTTTAGCTGTACGTTGATGGAGTATCGGACTTTGACCTGTGGCGTCACCCAAGCTCCATGGTTTAATTACGAACTAACTTAATATTAGATGAGGTAAGTTAAAAGGTTCTAGTAACATTGTCCAAATCCTCATAACTTACTTGGAAATTTAGCAGCTCGCTCATGCCTTGTATTCACATTAATACTAATGAACGAGAAAGGTTTTGGTTATTCAAATTTCTCTTTCGTCATAAAGGAATGTACGATTGAAGTGTTCTGATTCTTAACTATCAAAACAGTCAAAATAGTTAACAAAGTTACTTAGAAATGTTTCCCATTACTACTCAGTCATATGTTATCATTTTAACATTACTTTTCACACATTACTCGGTAAACACATCATATCACAACAGTGCACATTGTAGGACAACATTTTCACAAATTCCACAGTGGACATATTAGATCACAACAATACAGGAAACACATATCAACCAATCCAATCCAATTGTATTGCCTTTTGTGGATTATGGATCTTATGATTGGTGTACTTATACGGAGGTTATACATTAAATTATGAACAGTTTGCATGATATTAATATTGTATTCAATCATTTATCTAGAGATACAAGTCTTGTATCTCTAGATTAACGATTGAATACAATATTAATAATAGGGCAATTCCATAAATATGTCAACCAGGAGACCAACTTTTCAAAATGATCAAATTAAACTAAGTGAAACATCATATTAAAGTTAAATGTATGAACTTTCAGAAATCAGTAGTTAAATATATTTTTACCCAAGGTCAAGGTCACAAGATCCTTTCAAAGTGAGGAAAAGAATTGATACTTTCTTATCACTATGATGATGAATAATTAATTTTACTAAATATTTACATTATAAAAGGTGATGACAAATCATTGACAGTGATAGATTTGAAGATAATAACCTAGTGAACAACAAATCTGAAGTAGAATTGAATTTGGCTCTTTTAATTATTTTTTATTGTAAATCAATGTCGACATTCTTTTGGTCGTGTACGTCCGTAACGAAAAAACACATTATTTCAATTTTTCATGAAGACGAACAATTCAATAAAAATGAAAATGTTAATGCAAGGCAAGCACAAGACCCTCAACTAAAATAGTACATTAGAGTTCTCCAATCATCACTAATTAAGTAATTATTTGATATACAAATGTGTACGTCCGTAACGTACGTCCGTAACGGAATCCACCCCCTCTTTGACATTTCATGTGATAATTCTACAACGCTCATAGGTATCGCTGTGCAGCTTCAAGAGTTTTTTCATTGAAATATTACGCAACTTTTGAGACCAAATTTGCAACGAACAGGTATACCGTTGCAAAGTCATGTGACCTTTTGTAAGTGAATGTCAGCTAAGAAATCCTAAATTTTGTGATTTGTGTACAAATCCTATGGAAATTAGGTAATTATAAGATTCACTTATAAACCCTTCATTTTTTTCCATTCTAATCATTGCCATTTTTTAATTTTAGTCTAAAATTGATTGGACCATGGTCAATAATCAATTTCATCGAAAAAAAAATAAAAAATAGAAAGTTGAAAAAACAATGAAATACATAAGAAATTCACAAAAAAAGGAAATACAAAGAAACCATTTTGGCTCTGGCAATTTTTTATGTTGGAAAATTATTAATTACCTACAGTATGTCAAAAAAGAATGTTTATGCATAAAACTAGTATACTTTCCAAGAAATAATTTGTGACCCATAGACTTTGCACTTGTACGTCCGTAACGGACACTTTGTACGTCCGTAACTGTACGTCCGTAACAAAGAAGAAGTCTAATTAATTCTTAATTAGAAGTGGAAATAATTTTTTTTTTTTTGGTGTTTCTAATCATTTGACATCTAAATGAAATGATAATGTATCATTTCAATGGAATGTATCTCACAATTCACAGAGTTTTACATTTTAAATTCAAATGTCAGAAAATCACTTTCTCTGCGTACGTCCGTAACGGTGATGTTTTCAATTATTTAAAGGTCATAATGCTGATAATATTGCATGCAAGTTTGCAATAATTGAACCCTCACTGAATGTCATACATATAGCACACTAGACCTCTTGAGTAATTCCCACACTGACTGGAATAGATTATTAAAGTGTCTGAAATGTACGTCCGTAATTATGGAATTGCCCAATATGCAAACTATTCATAATTGAATGTATGCATTTTTCCAACAATTTGCATGAACTGTACTACGCAAATAACATTACATCTATTTTCATGGAAGGGTGATATATTAAAAGCTGATGTTTAAAGAAACATTCATATGTCAATCAGCTAATCAGCTATGTTGCATAATTGTTGCCTAATTACATTTGTTTGATTTTTGGTTTTACTGAGAAATGTCCTCGTTATACCTGGGTTTGAATGAATTTACTCTTACCGATACAATTAATGCATTACAGGAATGGCCTTATTTGTATGTGCATAATGCACTCGGTTTTCCACTTTGGTCGAATTGTATGTGTTATGAATTTAAATAAAGTTGCGTTTAACTGATTATATTTATAAGTTAATTTGCTGTAATTTCAATTCTGCTCTATTGTGAACTTATGGTATTGAGATCAGAGAAAAAAAGTTGATCAATGTTTTAAAAATATTTGATGTAATTCAGAATATTTTGAATTGTGTATAACATAACATTGTTGGCATCGTGTTTGATTTACGTTTAGTTGGCTTTTGAGGAGCATTTTTCTGTTGTAATGGATCAATTGTGCGTTGTCGTTTTGTATCATCGTAACATTAATTACATTAGACTTAATCTTTGTGAAATATTTTGCTTATATAAATGGGTCGACCTCATGATAAATGGTCACGCCTCTTGAGCTCAGTATGCATTTTTAACATTGTGAATAAAACATAATTTACTTAATTTGTAATAATGGGATAATTATGTACTCATTAGTATTGTTTTTTATTTCAAGAAAATAAACAAACAGAAATTCAAATATTATTTATATTTCACACCTAATGTCTAACTCGGCACGAGTTTGTGCACATGCCGGTTTATATTGCTGTCGGAATATTACTTTGTGTTATTAAATTGTTGATGAGCACTGCTTTACTGAGGTGTTAATATTGAAGCTAAAAGCTCGATATTATTGTATAACTTGTACATTATAAAGATATTCCTACATTTTAACAGAGGAGAAGTATGATATATTATGCATGTTTATCACTTATTATGTAGGATAATTGTTGTTTTTTTCCTGGCGTCATGGTTCATCAGTAAACGCCTTATTAGTTTTGTGTTATAATGCTGCTTTATACAAAGAAGTTGTATTTGTAAAATTGCATGCAGAACAATATCACTATAACTAGAATACCCATATTGTATCCAGTGGTTTATGTTTCACAGTATCTTTCATCTTTCATGTATGTGTTGGTGCCTTCCTAAATATATCTTCCATACTATGACCTCTTAATATTAATGTTTGACGTTCCCTTGAATTATGGAAAACTCATTATTGACATGTATGTAACTATGTTACATAAGAAACACACTTATATAATGCTTATACTGGTTAAACACATTTATACGATATACATGTACCTTTAATATGTCACCAACAAAATTACAATCGGATCTTCTGCAACGATAACTTTAAAGATAGTAGAGCAATCATAATGCTATTTCAGGGTATCATTTGTCATATAATTTTATAAAATTGTTCTTCATTTCGTCCCCAAAAAACAACAAAGGATACATTTTGTCAATTATCATTTGTATTCCTTATTTTCCAATCAAATTCAAACACTTCGCATTCAAAACCTTCAATTGTCATTAGAATCCGTCTCCGCCGCTGAGCGAGTGGTCTTTGTTCAAACAATTTCGTGATTGTTTTCATTCAAATTCGTCACATGCTATAGCCCTATGCTTGTCTGGGTCATGACTATGTAGATGGTATGTGGCTAGGTGTCTGTCTGTATGTGTGTCGTGTGTATGTGCGTGTGATGTGTGTGTGTGAGCATATTATTTCATATTTCTTTGTCTTGAAAAAGAATTGAATGAAGATTTTGTTTAACGTGTTTTTAGTGTGTTGATGTGCATGTGTGCGAGTTTATGTGTATTTATATATATGTGTGTGTGTGTGTGTGTGTGTGTGTGTGTGTGTGTGTGTGTGTGTGTGTGTGTGTACATGCGTGCGAGTTTGTTTGCGAGTGTATACCGTGTAGGTTACCTCCTAAATGATTGATGTTACAAGTAAACAATTACATCAATACAATATTAAACAGAAAAGCACAGTTTTAATACATGAGACGAATTTGAAGCGAATTTTAATGAAATTGATTTCAAATTTGATTTGCAATTGACGAAAATGTCTAAAAAATTACTAAATTGTGTGGTCTTTTTGTTAAATTGATTGACAAAAGACCAAATTAAAGTTAGGATTTTGCTCTGTTGGTTCCTCGGGACGAATTTTACGGTAACAATTTATAAAAAGTGTTAAAATGGATGGGAAAACCTATACTTGATTGTTGGTGGAAATATACATGAATCATAACTATAGAGTAAACTTCGTAATTTTGTTACCTCAAAGAAATACAATTTCCATAAGCATTTGAGTTGGCTGCGTATTTTTGTACTTCAATAATCGGCAATAAACTTACAATTATAAAACAATAAGCAATGATTAATTTCTTTAGTTTTCAGACATCCTGGACATCGTCTCATTGATCGAATGTTTAATGATTGGTTGTTTGATTGCTTGGTTGGTTAGTCGGTATATTGGCTTACCTATAATAGATTGATTAATTAGTCGTTATATTGGTTAATTGATAAATTGATGATTTGCTGATTGATTAGATGAATTACAATGTGATATGCATGAATATAGCATAGAGAAACAATTTGAAGTAAGTGAACGCATGTATTCAAACAATTAAGACAAGGCTTGCATAGTCTGAGAATAAAAATGTACAAAATAAAATTTAGAAATGTACACGGAACAAAATATAAACAAAAATAATGATAACACAATATTTAACGAATTGTGCTTAAAAGTTTACATTATAGTCCTGAATGATCAACTATTATCCATTCCTCCCCTACCTATTTTGTAAAACTAAAATCTAAAATCTGAAAAGGAAGACGGTCTGCGTCTGTAATTAGCACAGTTTGTACCTCTAATCAGAAACAATATTTTCACACAAAAAAAGTCAAATTGTAGAAGTCCATTCTACCAACAAGTTCAGGAAATTGTTTCCCCCAAAACAACATAATTATAATTGAAAAAAAATAAACATAACCATACTACAACAAGAGAGTTTTCATCCAAGATTTCCTTTTGTCTCGGACAAACGCATAGTCAGTGATTCCATTGTCTCCAAACGTAAGCGTGAATAGAATCGGCGCACTCGCAAACGTTTGGCTCATTAAAAAATGGTTCACTAAGCGGTGGTGATTGATTGCATTGTTTATAAATTACGAAACCTTTTGAAAAATGTTGGCCATCTATTTGATATCACACAATCGCACCAAACAATATTTCTTTGCTTTGTATGATTACAATTTCAGAATCATTTTAAGTGGTATTACATAAGACAGTTCACCAACAATATTAAAGTATTCATTATAAGAAAGCATATTAGCATGTTTAAACATAACAAATAATTTGGTACGAAAATAAATACTGCATCCTTTCTAACTTCCAATTCAATCCCAGGATTTCAGGTATCGATTCGGTATTATCGATATCGACATATCGATGATTCATAATCGATACCATATACAACAACAAAACAAGACAAATTACGCTAATAATAATTTGTGCTCAACGTAATTAACATAGGTATCATAACATTTCGTATTTGATGTTGTTTAAAAAATAAACAAATCACGATGTGCTCTTTGTCATGTATTCATTATTTGTTTAAGTGTAGATTTCTAACGATTAAACAATTTATAAGCTAGAAAAATCAATCTTACAAATATAATTCATACATTTTTCAAATTCTACTAAACATTCAACTCTACCTTCTGCCAAATGTGTTGCACCCTTCATTCCTCCCCGAGATTATGATTGTAACATCAATACTACAACACATGCTAAACAGTGTATGAACACAATATAGTTTATTATTATTTACAACTATACAGTTAAAATAAATTTAAGACATGACTTTATAAAGCGCTTCGAGATAATGATCATTCATATTAGGCGCTATACAAATGGAGTATATATAATGCAATATTATATATAACATATGTTAACTGAGAAATCACCTCCGAATGTATTCGCTTTGAACATTATCCTTCGAACGACAATGTTACCATTGATTACTACAATGAATGATAATGAATTGATCGATCCCAAGTTCATACTATTCTGATATAAAATACTAAGAATTTAACGGGTTTTTAAAACTTGACTTTCAATATTATGGTACCCTTAATTAAAGCGTGAATGAAATAAAGCAAACTTAATCAGGGCTTGCGTAGTCTTAGTATACAACTTTATAAATTGAAGTTTGCAAATATTTAGAATATCAAAAGACTAACTAATAAATATATACATGGTGTGCAATGACTTGACAGTTGTTTCATCACTTTTGATACCCATGCTGTTTAAAAACAGTGATATGTGACCTTACACCACAAAACGACCAATAAGTCGGGAAAACTGATTGTGCTGTTTTTCATAAAACATTAGAATGGTATATCTTTTGTCATATTTGGACTAAGCAAACCCTCTCAAAATGAAAACCGAAGATTTGGAATATGACTGAAGCATTTTTGAAGTAAGGGAGAAACGGACCATTTAAAAGATCAGTTTCCATGAAAGCGCTGTAACAAGATCACATTTATTACATTAAAAAATAATATTTCAACATGATTTCCGACGCTCCAAATGTTACAGAAGCTAGATTAAAATATACTTATTCAGGAAATACCAAAATCCTAAATCTCATATTTTGAATAAAATATGACTATTTTAGCTAATAAAACAGAAACTGCCACAGCGACATAACGGTCGTTTTGTGGTGTAAGGTCACATATAATTCTGTCATATGGCATATCTTTACTTTTGTTTGTTTGTTTTGACTGAGTAAATAATTTTTCTGCTCGGGGAACTACGCCTCCACAATCACGAGGCCATTTGGCTTTCTTTGTAGTTCCTTCAATAATAATAATAGTAATATACTCGATTTTATATAGCGATTTATCAATTTAGCTTCATACTGTGAATCCTAATTTGTGTGTTTATCTATGTATTGTGTTTACTTTTTTTGTTTTATTTGAAATATTTCTGCTGAATAAGAAGACGTTCTGTAAGTGGAACTGATGCCGTTCGGGATGACATACCTACGCTAAGCAGAACTAGCGATCATCTACTCAGTTACTCTTGGAATTCACACAACGAATGAGCTCCAAATACTATGGTGAAGATCCTTTTCTTATGCTGTTTTCTTTCTATGGAACAATATTCCCCTTAATATCCGTATACTTCTCACAATGTAGATACTTTTAAATCGAGGTTAAAAAGTAATTTGTTTAAGTTAGCCTTTTTGTGATAGTTAATGTTTGTTTATATACATGTATGTTTATATGTACCTTAAAATTTCATTTTGATAAATTATGAGTAAATATTTTGTTGAAGAGACTTAGTAACATTGTCCAAATCCTCATAATCAAATTTGAATTATAGCGGTTTCCTCATACCTTGTTGTATTTATATCAACAATAAAATCGTGGAACAGGTTTCGGTTTTTCAAATTTCCCTTTCGTTACAAAGATATGTACGATTGAAATGTTCAGATAATAAATTATCCGTTGGATTTTCGAAACCGTGTGCAAGGTCAGTGCAGTGTGTTAGTGAATATCACTTTGCATTTTTCTCATTACTCGGCCATGTACTGTACCATCCATTGAGCTTGAAATTTGTACACAACACCCAGTGGACATATCTCATAACAACGATATATATTGTATCAACCATTCATCACTTTTTAGTTTTTACAGATGTCAACAAAGTTACTAGATCCCTATAAGCGATTAGAATGTTCTTTTTTTTTGCAATTCGCGCTATATAAATGGATATTATTATATAAAATGTAGGCCATCTATTTGATATCACACAATCGCACCAAACAATATTTCTTTGCTTTGTATGATTACAATTTCAGAATCATTTTAAGTGGTATTACATAAGACAGTTCACCAACAATATTAAAGTATTCATTATAAGAAAGCATATTAGCATGTTTAAACATAACAAATAATTTGGTACGAAAATAAATACTGCATCCTTTCTAACTTCCAATTCAATCCCAGGATTTCAGGTATCGATTCGGTATTATCGATATCGACATATCGATGATTCATAATCGATACCATATACAACAACAAAACAAGACAAATTACGCTAATAATAATTTGTGCTCAACGTAATTAACATAGGTATCATAACATTTCGTATTTGATGTTGTTTAAAAAATAAACAAATCACGATGTGCTCTTTGTCATGTATTCATTATTTGTTTAAGTGTAGATTTCTAACGATTAAACAATTTATAAGCTAGAAAAATCAATCTTACAAATATAATTCATACATTTTTCAAATTCTACTAAACATTCAACTCTACCTTCTGCCAAATGTGTTGCACCCTTCATTCCTCCCCGAGATTATGATTGTAACATCAATACTACAACACATGCTAAACAGTGTATGAACACAATATAGTTTATTATTATTTACAACTATACAGTTAAAATAAATTTAAGACATGACTTTATAAAGCGCTTCGAGATAATGATCATTCATATTAGGCGCTATACAAATGGAGTATATATAATGCAATATTATATATAACATATGTTAACTGAGAAATCACCTCCGAATGTATTCGCTTTGAACATTATCCTTCGAACGACAATGTTACCATTGATTACTACAATGAATGATAATGAATTGATCGATCCCAAGTTCATACTATTCTGATATAAAATACTAAGAATTTAACGGGTTTTTAAAACTTGACTTTCAATATTATGGTACCCTTAATTAAAGCGTGAATGAAATAAAGCAAACTTAATCAGGGCTTGCGTAGTCTTAGTATACAACTTTATAAATTGAAGTTTGCAAATATTTAGAATATCAAAAGACTAACTAATAAATATATACATGGTGTGCAATGACTTGACAGTTGTTTCATCACTTTTGATACCCATGCTGTTTAAAAACAGTGATATGTGACCTTACACCACAAAACGACCAATAAGTCGGGAAAACTGATTGTGCTGTTTTTCATAAAACATTAGAATGGTATATCTTTTGTCATATTTGGACTAAGCAAACCCTCTCAAAATGAAAACCGAAGATTTGGAATATGACTGAAGCATTTTTGAAGTAAGGGAGAAACGGACCATTTAAAAGATCAGTTTCCATGAAAGCGCTGTAACAAGATCACATTTATTACATTAAAAAATAATATTTCAACATGATTTCCGACGCTCCAAATGTTACAGAAGCTAGATTAAAATATACTTATTCAGGAAATACCAAAATCCTAAATCTCATATTTTGAATAAAATATGACTATTTTAGCTAATAAAACAGAAACTGCCACAGCGACATAACGGTCGTTTTGTGGTGTAAGGTCACATATAATTCTGTCATATGGCATATCTTTACTTTTGTTTGTTTGTTTTGACTGAGTAAATAATTTTTCTGCTCGGGGAACTACGCCTCCACAATCACGAGGCCATTTGGCTTTCTTTGTAGTTCCTTCAATAATAATAATAGTAATATACTCGATTTTATATAGCGATTTATCAATTTAGCTTCATACTGTGAATCCTAATTTGTGTGTTTATCTATGTATTGTGTTTACTTTTTTTGTTTTATTTGAAATATTTCTGCTGAATAAGAAGACGTTCTGTAAGTGGAACTGATGCCGTTCGGGATGACATACCTACGCTAAGCAGAACTAGCGATCATCTACTCAGTTACTCTTGGAATTCACACAACGAATGAGCTCCAAATACTATGGTGAAGATCCTTTTCTTATGCTGTTTTCTTTCTATGGAACAATATTCCCCTTAATATCCGTATACTTCTCACAATGTAGATACTTTTAAATCGAGGTTAAAAAGTAATTTGTTTAAGTTAGCCTTTTTGTGATAGTTAATGTTTGTTTATATACATGTATGTTTATATGTACCTTAAAATTTCATTTTGATAAATTATGAGTAAATATTTTGTTGAAGAGACTTAGTAACATTGTCCAAATCCTCATAATCAAATTTGAATTATAGCGGTTTCCTCATACCTTGTTGTATTTATATCAACAATAAAATCGTGGAACAGGTTTCGGTTTTTCAAATTTCCCTTTCGTTACAAAGATATGTACGATTGAAATGTTCAGATAATAAATTATCCGTTGGATTTTCGAAACCGTGTGCAAGGTCAGTGCAGTGTGTTAGTGAATATCACTTTGCATTTTTCTCATTACTCGGCCATGTACTGTACCATCCATTGAGCTTGAAATTTGTACACAACACCCAGTGGACATATCTCATAACAACGATATATATTGTATCAACCATTCATCACTTTTTAGTTTTTACAGATGTCAACAAAGTTACTAGATCCCTATAAGCGATTAGAATGTTCTTTTTTTTTGCAATTCGCGCTATATAAATGGATATTATTATATAAAATGTAGGCCATCTATTTGATATCACACAATCGCACCAAACAATATTTCTTTGCTTTGTATGATTACAATTTCAGAATCATTTTAAGTGGTATTACATAAGACAGTTCACCAACAATATTAAAGTATTCATTATAAGAAAGCATATTAGCATGTTTAAACATAACAAATAATTTGGTACGAAAATAAATACTGCATCCTTTCTAACTTCCAATTCAATCCCAGGATTTCAGGTATCGATTCGGTATTATCGATATCGACATATCGATGATTCATAATCGATACCATATACAACAACAAAACAAGACAAATTACGCTAATAATAATTTGTGCTCAACGTAATTAACATAGGTATCATAACATTTCGTATTTGATGTTGTTTAAAAAATAAACAAATCACGATGTGCTCTTTGTCATGTATTCATTATTTGTTTAAGTGTAGATTTCTAACGATTAAACAATTTATAAGCTAGAAAAATCAATCTTACAAATATAATTCATACATTTTTCAAATTCTACTAAACATTCAACTCTACCTTCTGCCAAATGTGTTGCACCCTTCATTCCTCCCCGAGATTATGATTGTAACATCAATACTACAACACATGCTAAACAGTGTATGAACACAATATAGTTTATTATTATTTACAACTATACAGTTAAAATAAATTTAAGACATGACTTTATAAAGCGCTTCGAGATAATGATCATTCATATTAGGCGCTATACAAATGGAGTATATATAATGCAATATTATATATAACATATGTTAACTGAGAAATCACCTCCGAATGTATTCGCTTTGAACATTATCCTTCGAACGACAATGTTACCATTGATTACTACAATGAATGATAATGAATTGATCGATCCCAAGTTCATACTATTCTGATATAAAATACTAAGAATTTAACGGGTTTTTAAAACTTGACTTTCAATATTATGGTACCCTTAATTAAAGCGTGAATGAAATAAAGCAAACTTAATCAGGGCTTGCGTAGTCTTAGTATACAACTTTATAAATTGAAGTTTGCAAATATTTAGAATATCAAAAGACTAACTAATAAATATATACATGGTGTGCAATGACTTGACAGTTGTTTCATCACTTTTGATACCCATGCTGTTTAAAAACAGTGATATGTGACCTTACACCACAAAACGACCAATAAGTCGGGAAAACTGATTGTGCTGTTTTTCATAAAACATTAGAATGGTATATCTTTTGTCATATTTGGACTAAGCAAACCCTCTCAAAATGAAAACCGAAGATTTGGAATATGACTGAAGCATTTTTGAAGTAAGGGAGAAACGGACCATTTAAAAGATCAGTTTCCATGAAAGCGCTGTAACAAGATCACATTTATTACATTAAAAAATAATATTTCAACATGATTTCCGACGCTCCAAATGTTACAGAAGCTAGATTAAAATATACTTATTCAGGAAATACCAAAATCCTAAATCTCATATTTTGAATAAAATATGACTATTTTAGCTAATAAAACAGAAACTGCCACAGCGACATAACGGTCGTTTTGTGGTGTAAGGTCACATATAATTCTGTCATATGGCATATCTTTACTTTTGTTTGTTTGTTTTGACTGAGTAAATAATTTTTCTGCTCGGGGAACTACGCCTCCACAATCACGAGGCCATTTGGCTTTCTTTGTAGTTCCTTCAATAATAATAATAGTAATATACTCGATTTTATATAGCGATTTATCAATTTAGCTTCATACTGTGAATCCTAATTTGTGTGTTTATCTATGTATTGTGTTTACTTTTTTTGTTTTATTTGAAATATTTCTGCTGAATAAGAAGACGTTCTGTAAGTGGAACTGATGCCGTTCGGGATGACATACCTACGCTAAGCAGAACTAGCGATCATCTACTCAGTTACTCTTGGAATTCACACAACGAATGAGCTCCAAATACTATGGTGAAGATCCTTTTCTTATGCTGTTTTCTTTCTATGGAACAATATTCCCCTTAATATCCGTATACTTCTCACAATGTAGATACTTTTAAATCGAGGTTAAAAAGTAATTTGTTTAAGTTAGCCTTTTTGTGATAGTTAATGTTTGTTTATATACATGTATGTTTATATGTACCTTAAAATTTCATTTTGATAAATTATGAGTAAATATTTTGTTGAAGGGACTTAGTAACATTGTCCAAATCCTCATAATCAAATTTGAATTATAGCGGTTTCCTCATACCTTGTTGTATTTATATCAACAATAAAATCGTGGAACAGGTTTCGGTTTTTCAAATTTCCCTTTCGTTACAAAGATATGTACGATTGAAATGTTCAGATAATAAATTATCCGTTGGATTTTCGAAACCGTGTGCAAGGTCAGTGCAGTGTGTTAGTGAATATCACTTTGCATTTTTCTCATTACTCGGCCATGTACTGTACCATCCATTGAGCTTGAAATTTGTACACAACACCCAGTGGACATATCTCATAACAACGATATATATTGTATCAACCATTCATCACTTTTTAGTTTTTACAGATGTCAACAAAGTTACTAGATCCCTATAAGTGATTAGAATGTTCTTTTTTTTTGCAATTCGCGCTATATAAATGGATATTATTATTTCGTATCTAAGTTGTGTTCCCATAAGATCCCTTATCAATTCATTATTCATTCATTAGTATGTATTCCTTAATCGCTCAATACGCGGTCATATGACACTCATTTTAAAGGGATAGTTGCGTTTTGGTAGAGAGGGCGCTACACAAAATATTTGTTATGAGATAATGCAAAACTGAATGTCAAATCTGAAAGAGCATAATATTTTGATGATAGAATAAACTTTATTTGATCAAAAATCGGTTCAGAAATGGATGAAATATCCATAAACATAAGCATTTGTAATAGATGTGGGGCCCCACTATGATTTGAGAATGTTGAACCAGCCGTTACAAAATTCTAAAAAAATGCTTCCTATTTTCAAAAATTTACCAAAAAGGGTTGTAAATAGTTATTGGTTATGTCTCTATCGAATCATTTTTTCAACAAAGCATCACATGCACAATATTTTATTTAAATGGATGAAGCCGATGAGTTTTGAGAGAGTGCGTTTGACAAAAATGTACTTTCTTTACCACAACTCAACTATTCCTTTATAAGGGGAGGGCCAATGTCGAAAAAAGTGACTTTAGGTTGCCAGATCTCCACAACAAGTTTGAACCGATTCTAATTGCAAGTATTTTTAATAAGGCAACATAATTCAGAGGTCTACCTCAACATTTTTGTTGCGAACACCTCCAAATCCAAGATGGCGTCCAAAAAGGCAGCCGTTTTGTACTGCTATAGATAATTGGCGAGATTTCCCAAACGACACCTTATATCAAGATTATTTTGCAATCATATTAAAGACAATTATATTTCCTATAACCTGATACCAAACACCGTGAGGTTCAGGATATGTATCACGGTCATTTTTAGCCCCAAACTCAAATTTTATGAATTTTCCCCCCAAAATATGAAATTATTGATTTACATAATTACATATAAATCAATAATTGTATTAGCAGTCAATCTAATACTTTTCAAAAAAACTGTCCAATGATATCGACAATTCACCCTGACAATTTCAAGTGTATACCGTATCTGAACAACAAGTTATAGTACTTTGAAGTCAGCATTAGCTATCCACAAAATGGGTACTTTTGCATGATTTCTCATGCTATACAGGGTGTCTCAAAAATGTGTAACCTTAATAAGAGGATTTGTATACCAAATGATTGCGTCAATCTCGGGACGCCTTCAGTTCCAGTTATGAACAAATACAAAAAGAAACACAATTTCTTGTAATATGATGAATATGTCACCATCATTATGTATAGTCCGCGTAGATGTTGTGTCTGTCCTGTATTTGTTTAACTGCATTTATCATAAATCAAACGCTAAAAATGAACTTAATTCCACTCCACATGAAGCATTCCAGTCAGCTGCATACTGACGCGCATGCCATGCATATTGCGAATTCGAATCATACTGGGTGTCCATGATGTGTTTAAAACAGTATCAAGATCATGCTCATTATCTTTAATAAGTGTCTTACTGAAGGACTGAAGTACACAATATTCGGGACATACTGTAATATGTGCAGAGCGTATCTAGCTTCGAACACCATCTTGATCGCGAGGAACGCACCCTTCATGCCCCTCATATCTTATTACATGTACCTGGAGACCATAAAGGTCTATACAATTTGTCTGACTCAGTATTAAAACAAAACAATCTCAATTGCTAAACTAATATGCACAACACCGAAAAGCCTCAGCAAGCCGAATGTTTATTTTTTTTGCACTACACTGTACTCGTGTAACCATGGTAACAGCCGATTATGAACAAAGATATACCAAATCAACAAATATTTACTTTAAAAACTTAAAAATAGCAGCTCTAGGGTGTTATTTTACATGTGATTTGTTTTCCTCCATGTTCACGCGAAAATTAGTGTGCACAATGCGGCTTGTAGTAGCCACATATATAATTTATTATATTTATATTGTTGTTGTTACTACGGTTACAAATGTACATGGTGGTACAAAAAGTTACCCTAACATAAACCTAATAGCCTATTCAAAGTGTTTTCCGAACCCTGAAAAAGTCTAGCTAACTGTGGTGTTCCGAATAATAATCATGTTAAAAACATAATTATCAAGATATGGTCGATCCAACTGTAAATGACGAGCGCCTCCCATTCGAATATTGCACTATGCACTTTGCATGATGGATTTATTATTGCAGTGAAATTACCGATACACTATTTTCGTGTACTATTGCAAACCGATGGCGGCATATTTATGACATAAAAGAAGAAAACTGAAGGTTTTGCTAAAAAATGGTATCAACAATATGTCATTATTTAGGAGAAATTCTTGAATAAAGTCCGTAAACAAGAATTACATGTATTGGGGCACCCTGTATAGTGTTCGAAATCGTACAAATTGGCTGTATTTGTCGATATCAAATGCTGAGTTCCAAGAACTATAACTTTTTGTTCAGAAACAATATACACTTGAATTTTTTAGAGAGTATTGTTAATATAATTGAACAGTTTTTCGAAAAGTATTAATTTAACTGCTAATGCAATTATTGATATATGCCAAATTATGTAAATCAATAATTTCATATTTTTGGGGAAAAATGCCTACAATTTGAGTTTGGGGCTAAAAATTACCGTGTTACATATTCTGAAACCCATTGTGTTTGGTATCAGATTATAGGAAATTTGATTGTCTTTAATATGACTGCAAAATCATGCCTATTCCAGGTGTTGTTTGTGAAATATTGCCAATAATCTATAGCAAGTCAAAACGACTACTTGTTTGGACGCCATCTTGGATTTGAAGGTGTTCGCAACAAAATTGTTGAGGTAGACCTCCGAATTAATTTGTCTCACTAAAAATACTTGCAAATAAAATTGGTTTAAACTTGTTGTGGAGATCTGGCAACCTAAGTCCTTAAGGAAGCCACTTTTTCGATGTTGGCCCTCCCCTTATTAACATGGAACGTTCACGCATAACTCAGAGGAGTTTGGATCAGACAACAAAATAGTGAATACCTGGAAGATGCTACCTTTCGTAGTGGTTGGTATTATTTTACAAACTACAGTATTATTATCGGAAATAATATCGCTAATGATATTCGTTTGTCTCGCAATGTATGGTCAAACTAGGAATCTAAACGATCATGACGTTCGTATGCTACTGCAATACTTTGTCAAAAGATAATATCGAATGTAGACACTCGGCTTGTATGCTCTACCGTGGCTCCCAACATCACAATCTCGCATGAGCGATTGCGTTCATGATAGGTCAACAACTGAACAGGCCGATTGGCCGGTGCACACGGGCACTCAACCAATCAACGATACACTGGATCGGCCCGCCCTAACGACCCAGCGTACGCTACGTCGTCACGACACTACCCCGACCAACCGGCCCCCAACGGTTGATGCCAAACCCACGGTAGAACCTAGCCACCTTCTCGCTACAACGCTCATATCTACGTATCAATTTCAGGGCACGGCGCCCGTATGTTCAATCAATAATAGTAAATATATAATCCATTGCGGATATAGTATCGGAAATAATATCGCTAATGATATTCGTTTGTCTCGCAATGTATGGTCAAACTAGGAATCTAAACGATCATGACGTTTCGTATGCTACAGCAATACTTTGTCAAATGATAATATCGAATGTAGACACTCGGCTTTTATGCTCTACCGTGGCTCCCAACATCACAATCTCGCATGAGCGATTGCGTTCATGATAGGTCAACAACGGACTACGCCGATTGGCCGGTGCACACGGGCACTCAACCTATCAACGATACACTGGATCGGCCCGCCTAACGATCCAGCGTACGCTACGTCGTCACGACACTACATAAATATATAATCCATTGCGGATATAGTATCGGAAATAATATCGCTAATATCGCCAATCGGCGTGTTCCGTTGTTGACCTATCATGAACGCAATTGCTCATGCGAGATTGTGATGTTGGGAGCCACGGTAGAGCATAAAAGCCGAGTTTCTACATTCGATATTATCATTTGACAAAGTATTGCAGTAGCATACGAAACGTCATGATCGTTTAGATTCCTAGTTTGACCATACATTGCGAGACAAACGAATATCATTAGCGATATTATTTCCGATACTATATCCGCAATGGATTATATATTTACTATTACAGTATTATTATCATTAGTATCGTTATTACTATTTTATACATGTATTAGTATTTCATTATTACTATTTTGTATTAGTATTTCATTATTAACACTATTATTATTATCATAATAATTATCATTATTATTACTGTAAGTATTATTCTTATTTGTATTATTGCTATTATGATGAGTATTATGAAATCTATTTTAAACTTTTGATCACAATACAAATATTTACCTCCGAAAATCGGCTGTCATCTACAGCCTTCGTCAGCGATGTGACCTGACTTATACTTGTTTTATTATTATTATACTTGTTTTATTATTATTATACTTGTTTTATTATTATTATACTTGTTTTATTATTATCATGTAGACAATCGGTTTTTATGCTGTACCGTGGCTCCAAATGCACAATCTCGCATAAGCGAGCACGTTCCCAATAGGTCAACAACGGGCCGCGCCGATTGGCCGGTGCACACGGGCACTCAACCAATCAACGGGACAATGATTCGGCCCGCCTGCCCAACCAGCGTACGATACGTCGCCATGACACTACCCCGACCAACCGGCCCCCACAGACGGGGTCGAACCGAGCCACCTTCTTGCTACAACGCTCATATCTACGAATCAATTTCAGGGCTGGGCTGTTCAATCAATCAGGGATGTTCAATCAATAATAGTAAATATATTATCCAGTGCGGATATAGTATCGGAAATAATATCGCTAGTGATATTCGTTTGTCTCGCAATGTATGTTAACTAGGAATCTAGAATATCACTAGCGATATTATTTCCGATACTATATCCGCAATGAATAATATATTTACTATTATTGATTGAACATACGGGCGCCCAGCCCTGAAATTGATACGTAGATATGAGCGTTGTAGCAAGAAGGTGGCTCGGTTCGACCGTCTGTGGGGGCCGGTTGGTCGGGGTAGTGTCATGGCGACGTATCGTACGCTGGTTCGGCAGGCGGGCCGAATCAGTGTCCCGTTGATTGGTTGAGTGCCCGTGTGCACCGGCCAATCGGCGCGGCCCGTTGTTGACCTATTGGGAACGTGCTCGCTTATGCGAGATTGTGCATTTGGAGCCACGGTAGAGCATAAAAAAACGATTGTCTACATTAGATTATATCATTTGACAAAGTGTTGCAGCGGCACACGAAACGTCATGATCTTTTAGATTCCTAGTTGACATACATTGCGAGACAAACGAATATCACTAGCGATATTATTTCCGATACTATATCCGCAATGGATAATATATTTACTATTAAAAACAATATTAATAAACATTAAACAAATGCGAGGCTATGAAGTTAAACATGCAGTTAATGTAGATTTAATGTTGTTAAATTTATTTTGATCATAACATATCTTTAACTGATTAGGTATTTTGTGTCTGATATAATTTGTGTACAAAAGTTTATTTCAAATCCTATAATCTCAAGTTTATCTGTATAGAAAAGAGTGATATAATATTTGTTCATACGATGTTTTGCAGGCTCCTGCAATTCTGAATATATTGTAATCATTTTTAAAATAAAAAATGCGCCATATTATCCATAACAAACATTACATCAATAAAATACTTATCCTATTTTGTGTACAGGGTCAATTTGTATTATAATCAGATTATATTTATATCAGACACGGAAGCCGGCAAAAGTTAACCATCTGCATCATTGATTGTAACATAATACTAATGGAAACAGGCTACTTATTTTGGCCATTTGGGTAAGAAACCATCATTTATCCAGATTAGACACAAAACAAAAGCATTATATACATGTAAGCCCGATAGTTAATGCTTCATAATATGATACCATTCTACAAATTGAAACTGCGCCTAAATGAACATCATCTATATCTGGATAAACAAACAAGTCCGATATAATGACAAAAATATCCTGCGTTTTAATCAACCTTACCCCACACAATAACGTGTATAAACTTAAATCAAATCAATTTTATTTTGAATTATACTTCGTTATCATAATTATATCAGAATGACGCTATATAATCGATCAGATTGACTGCACATGGACATTCCTTCAATATGCACTATATAATACTATATATGCAAGGTAGAAACGGGAAAGATACAAAATGCATTGTTATGGTTTGTAATCTAGGTGGTTAAAAGCATAGAATACATTATGTTTAACCACAATGTGCAAAGTTAAGTGAAGTATACACTCTTTCGACCAAATTTGTTGTGCAGCATGCATACGAAGCTTGTAACAAAAGTGTTAGATCTTAGCACGATGTCTTTAATATACGGTACATTACATATTACCGCTGTAATTTACTTTATGGAATCATTGAAGGTAACAGCAAGGATAAATAACTAATTCATATGTATCTTCGCGTATCTCCGTTATAAACACGAAGAAATATTTACATAATTATGTCTTCGTATAATTCTACATTAAAGGGTACCACCACCCAAAAATAATATTCCTATAAATGAAAGGTAACATCTTTAGTGTTCTATTTCAAACAAATTTAAAAATATGTTTCCATTAAAAATATATAATTGGAAAATGCATCACCATTCTAAAACATGCGTTCATGGGTCTACTTTGTCCAGAGCGAACAAATCGCCCGGGATTCTATTGTATCTCAACGTATGCGTGAATAGTATTGGCGTACTCGCACATGTTTGGCCCGTACGGAACCAAGTAATAGTAGTTGTTCCGTAATGGGTGGAATCTAATTGCTTTGTTTATGAATTACACAACCCTTTGCAAAATGTTGGGTATCTATTTGATATCAAAAACGGTACTAAAACATACGATTATGTGTTGTTCTTTGCCTGGTGGTCCCCTTTAATGACAATGATTAACACTGTATTTAGACCAGCAGATGAACAATTCTACGTTTTACACATGTGGAAACAAAACAAGGCATAATCTCAATTCGTATTTACACACCATGTCTTTCTTGGAGTTCGTTTAAAATGACAAAAGCATAACATATACAGTGGCAAACACTGATACATGTGACGTGAATGAAACAAAAGAACCAGCATCGTGCATGTGCAATGAATAAATATGTTTCCGAACCTGAACATACGTTTATCTATCTATTTTAATTAATTTTCTCAAAATGTCTGAACTCTATATTATTACATGTAAAATAAATTATAGCTTATGTTACATACATACAACACAACTGGATATAGGCAGCGCGGCTATATAAGAAGCAATATTTAATTTGGCTTCAGTAATTATTAACACCCGAAATAATAATGCACTTCCAAGGCAATTTAAAACTTGATACCAATTATGAAAATAATCTTCACTTTAATGATGAACGAAATATAAATTATTGTCATCATTTTTCTTTCTGTGATAGAATTATAAATAACCCTAGCTAAAGATTAAACGTTATTTGACGAGTAAGTTACCTTAAAAATCACTATTAAATTATGCATGGAATGTATCATCGATGTACAAAAAACAGAGAACATTGTAGGCAATGATCAGCTAACTAAAACATGAATATATTAAAGCAGATTTAGTGATAATATCATTTCATGCATGAAACAAAATAACCATTAAATATTGATGTAGTACAGTTTGTATATATATATAAGAATACATTGAGCATTTTAAAGTGCTCCTAAACAAATCAGTGGCAGGTACTTACTCTTCCTAAATAGAAAAAATAATTTGTTTACATGTCGAACCAATTTAATCAAAATGAAAAATTAGTTTCACAAGATTATACATGTAATACAATATTTGAACACAATCCGTTTGTTTTATTAGACACCTTACATTACGTTACATATACTTCTGTAAGGAGATATTGACGTTAAAAAGAGACAGGTGTGAAATTAAGCTTCATTGATACATTGCTGCCAACATTAACATTTTGTTATTACACGGAAATACTAAATATGATATTGAATTAGACGAATTTCTCATATTATTTTCATTAATTTCTACAAAATCTGCAAATGCGCTAGGTTAAACATTAATACCAACTAATGATAGAAGAAAATTCAAAATGCTAAATATTCCGTTTCCTGAACAAATTATCTTTAGTTTATGGTATAGTAACTTATCATTAATGTAAATTATGTAATTTATGTTCATTATGGTGTTCCTGAAACATAATAAGAAAGACAACGAAATGTCAGTGGTTGAAAATAATAGAGCACCTGCATTTATGTGTAAACTGTTAAGCCAGCAAGAGCAGATTGTTCCAACGCGTGCTTCAGATTATTTGCACATCTCTTCTCTTTCCGATACCATTTGTGTAGAAACTCTTTGGTTGCTCTACCAAAGTCATAACTGAATTGAACAAGCGTATTTTGCGCCTGCGTGTATTCAAACCCAAACTCATATAGGAAGCAGTCATACTTGTCATGTGGTATCTGCAAAGCCAAGTTGCCGATTTGTTTCTGTGTGAGATCTGGAATGTCAGTCGAGCTATAAAGATAAATTAAACAAATGTAAACGAGTAATATAAATAAGTTATGGTAACGTATGTAAAGACATACACAACACGTACAGTAGGTTGTTTTGCTTTATAGTGATAATTATACATGTACATGTGAGAGAAAACGACATCAGCAAGTGTTGTAGAACTCGTGTAAAGATGCTTATGTTTGAAATGGGAGATTACAAATGAAATTAATAAGGTTTTCTACTAAAAGTCTAACTATGTGTCCTTTTATTTCATATTATACAGTGTTTTCTTTAGAGTATTGAGTATTTTTTCTGCTTAAGAGTTTGATTGAAGAGAAAATGAAAGTAAAGCGGTCGGGAGAACAAATGTTATATCTATAATTTTACTAGTAAATTCATGTTCGACACCCGTTGAATGAAGTAGGAATATGATATTTGGACGGATTCCATTAAATCATTTTTCTTTCTCAAAAATCTATATAATCTATTAGCCCACGTATCCCATCAAATATATATGACGAATTCATTGAATGTAGAATACAAGAACAATAATATGCTATCTTTTTATATACTACAACATCCACCCCAGACGTTTCGCGTGATTATTCCGCAACACGCGCAGATAACGCCGAGAGATTTCATGAGTTTTTTCATTAAAGTCTTGCGCAACTTCTGATACCAAATTTGCGACGACCAGGTTCTTGTGACCATCTGTAAATGAATGTCGGCCCCCAAAACACTCACTTTTGTGATTAATGTACTATATAATGTATTCAGTTATCCCAGATTGATTGGTCACCCATCTATATGTGTCTTGATACAAATGCTAGTTATGATTACTTTGTTGAAAAAAATTACTTTATTATACAATGCTTGTTTTCCTGTAATAGATGATCAATTTAAATATAATTAATGTAGACAATTATGGATATCAACTGGTATTTTGAGATCGATTTCTACGAAAAATCTACTCTATAAGATTTATTTATGCAAACTTAGTGAAAATTCTCGCTTGAATTATGTGCCCGTGGATAACAGAATGGATCAAAAGTCGGGATGGGACTTGAGTACATAAAGCCTCAAAATCATGAAAAATTGTCTTTTATGGCTGAAAATTCCAACTTTACGAAATTTGCTACTTACATGTGTCATCTACATTCTCTGAAATTGTGTATAAAAATAAACTTACTATAATTATAAGAAATGTGATTGTTGAACAATTTAATTCATATTTTGTAAGTATAGGTCAGACATTATGTGATTCTAATAATTGTAAACCAAATTAATTTAAACGCTATTCAAATTCCGATTATGATACTATATTCATGTACCCTACTTAATCAATTTAAAGTCTTGTGGTAATGATAATATTTCACTTTGGGTAGATAAAGAAACAATTAGTTGCTTTGTAGAACTATTATGCAATATATTTAATAAATCGCTTTATATTGGTGTGTTTTCAGAATCGTTGAAAAAAGCAAAGGTTCTACCACTTTATAAAAAAGAGTGACCAGAGAATAGACCCATTGCTATTTTATCAATATTCTCAAAGATTTGGAAACAAAAAAGTATTGCATAATAGACTGTATAGTTTCCTTTCAAAATGTGCTTTTTTAATAAATGGACAATTTGGCTTTAGAAAAAATCATTCAACGTGTCACGGTGTATTACATTTGTCAACTTTTGTCTCAAATGAGCTAGACAAGTGTAATTTTTGAATGGGTTTATTTATGGATCTTTCAAAGGTATTTGACACCATCGATCACCACATTCTTCTTGATAAATTAACTTATTATGGAGTGAGAGGTGTAGCACTTAAAGGGATAGTTG
>JBAMJV010012830.1:0-77121 GCA_037951105.1 Echinarachnius parma
CCTATTGAACATTTAATTGTAGAAGCATGCAAGACCAAAAGGAAATATTAGAGTCAGAGAATTCAGAATCGTTAAGGTTCAGAACATAATAGAAAGACTAACATCAAACCACTATAAATGTTATACAGGGTACGGCATTGAAACATAGCTTTTGACACAAATTCATACTATTTTGTTGATGCAACCCTACGCCTGGAACCAACCCCAACCGCGATAGTAGATTCAAAGTTGTACTTAAGTTGGATCATACTGTTATGGAAAGCCGTTAGTTTTTTTGTATAATCATTGAAACATGTATTTCTTTTTTAAAAGGCATACATTTTGATCAAAAAACAGTAATATTTGTTATTATCACAGAGCCTTGAAGTTATTGATATAAATAGTTCAACTTAGAATTTAATTTCAACTTAGTATTTTTGTGAAACACCCTCATACCTGTGTTTTAAAAACCTAAAGATCAGCAAGAGCATGTACATAATATGTTTCGAACATTTTTTGTTTTCATTTCAAAATTAATATGCTGTCTTTGTTCCTCACATCAAACAATGTTTAACATGTTTAATGAGCCACGCGATGTTTTTTTAAGTAGCACTATTCAAATACAGCATTGGAAAAAATTATTAAACCAAGCACGGTTTACACTATTTTGTCACTTTAATTACATTTTAAAGAAACAAAAGTTCATATGATATCAAAGGGGGTATAGTCAATAGGATAAGGAATGCCTACAGCAGATTTGATGTCTTGAATGTTAAGAAAACAAGAGTTTCATGAATATTTGCATGAATTTTGACCATAAAAAGGTATGGGCTTCATACACACGTTTTCAATGAATAGTGGAACATTTTAAGATTTTTTTTCTGCAAGTAGTGCTTATATCATATAAATGTCTTTCCATTATTTGCAGGGCTTGTTTATGAGTAAATTAATTATTGATTAGAGTTGCCAAGTGACAGTCAATCGCTCTTATCGAAGAAGTAAGACCAGGTGAAGATAAGCTCTATCCTGTTATACTGCTAAAGCACAGGAAGTCAGCATCCAAATATTATTTGCTTCTCCAACAGAGTTTTATGCCACTTGGCAACTCTTACCAAGAATCAAAGTGCTAATACAAGTTACACTAGGAACTGGGGAGACCTGTCTATGATATAATCACAACTTACATGAACAAAATCAAGAAATGTTGTACTTTGTATTAACAAATGTATATAAAACCCATACCTTTCATGTACATGGAAGGAATGGACAAAACCCATACAATTTGTATAAAATTCACGTTTTAAATCAAATTGAAGGCAGAAAATATGTTGTAGACCTTATCACTTAAACCATTGACTATACCCCTTTGGGTATGTCATTAACAAATTTTTCTTTAAAATATTATAAAATTGACAAAATAGCGTAAAACTTCTCACAAATTGATCAAAAAGAGCTTGGTCTAATAATTTTTTCCATGGATGTATATACAATTATTATCATGATTATATACAGTACAGTATCATAAAACGTTACACGTTGTATTTAGGTAAAATATCATACAAATACAATAACAAAAGTTGTTATAATAGTGAAGAAAACAAAAACGGATATCTACCTGTGTAGCAGCATAGTAAATTGACATTATTATTTAACAATGGCTACGTAATTAAGGGATATAATGGAATATTGTACGACATTTTCGTGCGATTTTACTAATATAACCTTTTCGTGTAATTTCGTATAATAATTATTATCATAAACATCCTCCCTAAAAAACCCTGGTGAGCTTAGAATATAAACACAAATTAATACAAAATTTCTAAATACGTAGCCTCTACCTAGCAAACCCACAAATAAAGTTGTTGTTTTTCTGAAAGCTTATATATGACAGACTCCATAATAATTGAAGATACAATCTAAATTTGTATTATAATGTGTTTTTATTTTCCCCACTGCCCCCTTGAAGTGATCCATTTACTTTGTCAAATTCAATCACACTTACTTGTAACTTTCATATCTACCTTGAACCTTGCACTATATCTTATGGTAACATAAAACCCAAAAAGGAATATAAATGTATTTTTCAAATGTTTTCTGGATGATGGAGATATTTATGAAAGATTGAACAGGGTTCCAGGGACGTATTTCGGTTCTACGTGCGTCAATGGGCAGTAGGTGATACAATCTAACATACATTTTGAACATAATTTGTTTTTTCTATGACATTGCCACACATCATTTAAGATTATCTTACAGTGATATTAGTATATGATTGGAAACATTTCCAATGTTTATATTGAACAACATAACGAAGAATGTACATTTAAAAATATAGACAATTTTCATTCATTTGATGCAGCAGCAGTTCTGGGTTAATATATACTCCGCAAAAAAAGAAACTGGACACTTGTATAAGACCAAATATTGCATATTCATTAACGATAAATATATGATACTGTATATCAAATTAAAGATAAAATTACCCTCTTTAATATTGGCATAAAATCCAGATGAAATCATTCATGCATGACTTGTCACGGTCAATTAATCACACCAAGGTCTGTTTTCAAAAATAGCAAAAATGGAACATCACTCAACCATATAAATGTTGATAAGCATAATCTAAAACGCTATATTCATGACATGGCATAATTTTTCATTACAAATGTGACCTTTTCTATCTTCATCTCAATAAAAAGTATAAATGAAGACAAATTGTGAACGTTATCGGTTTCATTTTCATCCAAAAGTAACAAAATGGGGAATTCCATGGCAAAGGTTTATTAGTCGAAACCACAGTTTGTGCCCTTATTTCAGCATGAAAAATGGTATAAATTCTTCTCAAGAATTCTACCGTAGTCCAAAGATCTTCAAAACCTGATGTCACCCTTGGTCAAACAGTTGGGCAGTCTTTAACATGACATTTCTCTAGGTAACTATGGCTAAAATTTCAGGGGACACATGAAACAGACAAGCGTCATGCCTCTAATACAGACCAGTATGATGATGCTCTCATAACCTGGCCCAGTTTTATTGACAAATTTGTATTTTCAGAGTTTGTTCATAACAATAAAAATGAATAATGTCATAATTTACTTGCCCCGCACATCTTGTTTTAAGTGAAACACTTACTATCACTTCAGTCGAATCGTGTGGTTCTCCATTGTTTTTGCTATTTTTGAAAACAGACCTTGCTATTGTTAATTGACCATGGCATTTCATGCATGAACGATTACACCTTTAATTTATACCCTGCATGTAGAGGACTAAATTCCCTTTAATATGATATATGAAAATGTACACTTTAACGTACATTAATATGAAATATTTCAACTAATTATACAAGTGTCCAGTTTTTTTTTTGCGGAGTATACTTATGTGAATAGAATTCTAGAATTCTATAATTATGAACAATAACGTTCCGCTCGGTAGATCTATCAAGAGAAGCTTATTTTTCCAGGAGATAAAGATGAATCAACTACATTAGCCAGGGCTCTTAATTAAAGACAGAACCAGATGGTGTTTTATTTTCAAATAGATGAAGAACAAAGATAGATGAAACCACTAAATCAGCCCATAAATGACAATCTCAATTTCTTGAACAATCATGTAAAAAATACATCAAATCAACTACGGTTTCATCATTTGGATTTTAAATCCCTTACTGTTAATGATTCCTAAGCTCATCCCCCTTTTTGAACAAAACGTGAATTAAAATGCTGTTTAAATTGTATAGGGTTGACAAATAATTGGGCTTATATACACAAACAATAAGCAGCTGACGTAGACATTAAAATAAAATAGTCTCGCATCAGGGTATTTGATCTTCTTAAAATGGAGATACCTATAACCTTACTATAATATAAAGTGCTTTTGAGGATGAGACCGGACGTAAGGTTATGCCTACATGTGTTTCACAAAGATTCTTAGTTGAACTTAAATTCTAAGTTGGACTTAAAATGTTGGATAGCTATCAGTTACTATGTATAATGTATGCATTATTTTTAAAATAAGAAACCCGATTTTCTTTGCCCTTTCTCATTTGTATTATATATTTCTGGTCAGTTTCTTTATAATGTTTGAATTCATTTTGTTATTAATACACCATACATTTTGGTTTGAAAGCATAATCTAGTTGCTTTTATTAAGGATATTTTATAGTCTTGATGTAAAATTAATTTTTCTATTTACTATTTTTTATTTCATTCCAAGGCTATACAATGTTAAGTCCAACTTGAATTAAAGTTCAAATTAAAATATTTGTGAAACACCCCGGTTCTTTATTTGATTCACAAACGTTACGTTTTAACGGAAATGTAACTAGTTACTGCTAGTTTGCCATAGTTGCTGCTCAACTGTCATAATCTCAACAGCCAGCTCGTGATAACCGTTTTGCAGGAGCGTATCATTGAATTTCCTGGAGGCTAGCTCCCAATCGCCAATGTTCTTGCGATTCTCCCATCGCTGTTCGGTCCACTTGATGAGCTGCGCGCTGTTGTCCCTCTTGGATGTCCGGTCTCCCGGGATCTCGTCCCCCTTCACGATCTCCATCAGGTTCATGAGACCCGCGCCGTCAAGCCGGTTCACTATGCCTTCCACAAACTCATCGTTCAGTTTCCATTTGGCAAATGTACCTAAAGGCAATCAATTAAAAGAGACCATTCAAACAACCAGAGAAAAGTACTACTATTTTGTTCGATGTCTTTCTCATTATTTGACAGGAATCAACACCAAATTCAAAACAGTAATATCATATGGAATATACTGTCATCACAAATTATAAAATAATTATGTATGTATTGAATTGAATTGAATTGAATTGAATTGAACTTTATTAATCGTTCAATATCTCTAAACATATCATTTTGGAAAGTACAATTATGTAACCATGTCAGTTGGGTTCTACAAACCTTTGAAGATGAGGTGTGCACGTTCTACTCGCTCCGCATCATCCTGCAAGCCATCAGCTATGGAGGCTCTGAAGTGGAATGGGACTGGTCGGACCTTGAGTTGCCAGTATACTAGCAACATAAGGTAGGACTCCCCAAACTCACGGACCTCCTCATCAGTCAGCTGGAGCACGGTGTTGCGGTATGCCTTCTCGGGTCTCGCGTCATCTCCGGACACACCTTCAACTCTTCCTGAATCTTCAGCCTCTCCATGGTTTCCCTTTGTTTTGACATCGGGGTTGGAAGTTGGAGCTTTGGCTAGGAGTAGGTCGTCTGAGATGCGGCAAAGTTCCCCCAGGGGTATCTCATAACCTATGGTAGGAGAAAATATAGAACAAAATAGTATAATTTCCTACTCTCTACGAACGTCTTTACTGCTTACCCTCTTGGGTAGTATAAGAAGTGACATACATCAAAACAACCATGTTGGCATAACAACAGTCATCAACACTATCAAAGGTAGGCTGAAATCCCAGGTTTGATTCAGGTTTGTAGCTTTGAATATGTGCCTATATTGATATATATACCACACTCTTTTTGGGAGGCAAAAAAGGTAAATTTCATGCAACTTTTTGGCTCTTTTTCGCATCGGCGTTCCATTTTCCTACAAAAGTTATTAATAGCGACCACGTCCAGCGCGCGTGAGCTCATCGGGGCATGACGTCACATGGTGACCAAAACACGGAAGTTCAAAGTACGAGAATTGTCAGCAACGAGGTTTTACAATGCGAAAGCTTTGATTTGCTTGTAAAACAAACTCGTATTTGCTTGGAAATTGAGGCTTAACTGAAAATGCCTAAGAAATGCATTGTAGTAGGATGCAGCAACACATCTGAGTGTGGATCCTCCATGATATAAACTTAAACATATGTTTGCAAATATTGAAACAAATCGAAATAATATCTCTCTGTCAACGTGAGTAGATGCACTCAGCGTGTACGTCTATTTACAATAGAGTACCAAGCTATACTGCGATTGTCACCATGTGACGTCACCAAGATGACGTAATTTTTCTTCGCCCAGACTCAATTTTTTTACGGGCGTTCCCAAAGTGAATTTACAAGTTGATTTTGTTATTTTGCCGGATTTTCCCACGAGGAAAATATGTTTTGATTAGTAATCTTCATGAAAATCAAACCATAGATACAGTAAAACACAATTTTGAGGTAGTTTTCTTGTCTGTAGACCTTTAACCCACTGCATACGCCGGAATGGGGTGTTAAAACACTACAAACGATTTAAGGACTGTTTCAAGGTGACATTCACTATAAAATGATACTAAATTCGATGTTAACTGCAGATGGGTGCTGTATTAACTATATGTGGTTTACAAAATCTAGTAGGGAACAGGTTAAGTGAGGTTCAGCGTAGATATAAACAATAGTATGACTCTGGAGGAAAATATCCTCTAGAAGAACACGATGGTCAGATACAGTTCTAAAACAGTTTTACACTTACTGTACAGACAAGTCTTGGCGACGTTGAGGCATCCGCATTGCATGAGTACAGCGCATAAATCTTCCCGTTCATCTTCCTGCGAATCTATCTGGTCAAACAGCTTGAAGATGGCGCCTATGGTGCCCTTGTCCAGGTTAGAGGGGTGGAAGGCCTTCCGGTAGGACGCGAGTTTCCGGTCATCGATCCCCAGGGCCTGAGCTACAGGAAGTATATCCCTCATCAGGATGTTACGAGCTACGTCAAGGATCTCCGCCTTGTGCACGTGCGGACCCTTGCGTTGAGGGAGGAGACCTAGGGAAACAACACATCGAATGATCGGGTAAGTAGATATATTTAGTGCAAACATCATGAAAATATTTACGCTAAAACAGTGTACGGTCACTTGGTTTACGCTCATCAGATTTACACCTAGTTTAGTCTATTACAAAATGCCTATCGTGAGATGGGTGGAAGGCATTATTATTTTGTATCCCTCATCAGGATATTAAGTGCTACGTTAAGGATCTCCGCCTTGTGCACGTGAGAGAAGACCTAGGGAAACGATACAATGGGTAACCACCTTAACATCTTAAGTGCAAGCATCATGATATTATTATTGATATAAAATGTTTTACGTTGTATTGGTCTACGCTCATTTGGTTTACATCTAGATGCCTAGTTTAGTATATTACAGGATGCCAATGGGGTCTTTGTCCAGAAGGGAGGGGTGGAAGGATTTCCGGTAGGTCACGAGCCTGCGCACATCGATCCCAAGAGCTAAATTCCTCATTTAGATGTTTTGAGCTACGTACAGGACCTCCACCATTGAACGAAGGGCCACTTGCGTTGTGGGAGAAGACATAGGGAAATTATGTTTCGGTTATGACCAATCAACAAGTTCGCCACAACTTATCTTTGGTGTATGATTCGACACTCTACTAAATTCGTTGACGCCTAAATATAAATAAATTCGAACAATATTATGTTTTCAGCTTGCTCATTACGAAATCCATAAACAACACAATAACCACCTATTACTGTAAAAAGAAAATATGTAAAAAAAAGCCAAGCTTACTCTGAATCTCCATGAAGCGCAAGTTTCCCAGGATGATGTTGCGTGCCCTCTTGCACTGACCGTCGTCCTTCAGACCATCCCGCCATTCCTTGAGATCCGCAAGCAGGTCTTTCGCACGTTTCTGTCCCTTTCCGTGCTTATGTTTCATGTCCGTCCCAGCCGTTAGTTTGTCACAATACGTCGGGCAAGGAGTGTACTTATTGAGCAGTTCCAAGTCAGCATCAGTGAGTAAGGCAACTGATAAAAAAAATACATGAAAGAGGGAACAAATTAATCACTACACAAAACTGTAACATGCACACAATTAAAAAAAAGTTTAAAAGAAGGGTTCATTGAATATGAACATGATAATGGCAATTTGGTTTTCTTGCGTAAAGCTTAGTAAGAGCGACTTGAATACAACGTATGATATTATGTAAGCGAGTCCACACAGGATATAACGTGTGAGATTTAACATTGAACATCTTATGTTACTTTAAAGGGACTAAGTAACATTGTCCAATCCTCAAAATCCAGTTGGAATTCTAGTAGTTCCCTCATACATTGTTGTATTCGTATTAGCAATATAAGCATGGGACAGGTTTCGGATTTTCAAATTTCCCTTTTGTTAAAAAGATATTTACGATAGAAGTGTTCAGATGTTAAATTATCCACGGGATCGTCAAAACCGTGTGCAATGTGAGGGCAATGAGTTAGTGAATATAACTTTGCAGTTTTGCTCATTGCTCGGCCATATAACGTCCATTTAACTTGACATTTTCACACAGCACCCTGTGGACATATCAAATAACAACAATATACATTTATTCAACCACTCATCACATTTTGCACATTTCAACAAAGTTTCTTGATCACTTTAAAATGTCTAAATACGTACTACTTCCAAGAGGATCATTAACAGGGTACAGTGTGTCCCACTGGAGGTAAGCAAGCATCTGATTGGACGATCCATCGCGCCAGTTACGAAGTCTTTGATACGGGTCACTATTACTGTCAGCATCCTGTGAGGGCGCTACACCAATCTTCTGAAGCAACTGCTCCGCCATTGCAGGGCTCATATGCTCTGTCAGTTCTCGTAGCTCCTCGTCCGTTACTCGGATATCTGATGAAAAAGGTTATACACATTTACATATAAATGTATACAAATATATAGTACGTCCGACGTTCTTTGCTGGCTCCCTGACCCCTTCGCTCACATGTCTCATGTCTAGATGTGCCGCCTCCCTAACCCTCTCATCTGAGGGGTCTCCACTCTCCCCATGTTTCTTTTTAAAGTCAATCTGCCTTGATCATTCCCTCCCTTCTGACCAAGATATTTCGCATGACGTCATGTGCTGCCTCCCTAACCCTTTTCTCTAAGATGACTTCACTCACTCCCTGGTCGTACAATAGCAACCTACCGTAATCACTCCCTCCTTTAGTTCACCTGACATTCTAGATGTGTTGTCCCCTAGTTATATCCCTAACCCTGTTCGTACAATAAGTCTAATCAACCAACCACGTCGATGCTGCATCCCTGACCCTCCCTGATCTGCTGCTGCTGCAAAATACCTTCACTCTAGGCCCAACACTCATGTTCGCCCCATTCTCTAAGATGTGTTTACTCATTTCCTGGTCGTACATGACAGCAACCAACCTTGTTCAGTCCCTTCCTCATCTTGGCCGATATCAGTCCGTCTGATGTTCTAGCTGTGCTACATTCCTAATCTTAACCTTAACCCTAGTCGTAAATTATTTCAACCTGCATTGTTTAATCCCTCCCTTGGGACCGAGGTAAGTCCGCACGACGTCATGTGCTCCCTCCCTGACCCTCTGCACGAAGATGTCTTCACTCACCCTCTTGTCTTAAATGTTTTCAACCAACCTTGATCACTCCCTCCTTTAGTCCACTTGATATCCTAGATGTGTTGTCCCCTTACTCTATCCCTAATCCTGGTCGTACGAGAAGTCTAATCAACATACCTTCCTCTTGGTCGATGTCTGTCCGTCCGATGCCCTTTGCTGCCTCCCTGACCCTCTCCTGTAGCTTGTCTTTACTCAACTTCTGGTCGTTCATGAAGTCAATCAGCATCTGGCTGGTGTCAAACAACGCTTCGTTGTTCTCTACCACCACCTGTTCCACCGACCCGAGCTGTTCCATCGCCACGTTGTTCAGGCGTCTCACGTGTCGTCCAGTGAGCTCCAAGACTATCTCAGTGACCAAGTCCTTGACCCGTGCCGGCTTTTTAGGAGGTACTGGTGACCAAATGAACAAAGTTTAGTTAGTATTGAACATCACAATGTCCATAAAGGGGTAGTACAGTTTTGGTAAGGCTAAGCTTTAGTAACCAAAACCTGCACAATAACATTACAATATTTTAACTTCACCATGCTCGTAAGGTATAACGAATTACAAACGACTAAGTAAAAAGCCCGTTATCATCCAAAAAGAGCCAGTAAAACACAATAGGGCGCTTTTATGAAAAGAATGGGTTTCACCAATTTTCATACAAAATTGTGCATATGATGTTTTGTTAAAATAATGATCAGATAGAGAGATCATCCTATTTGAAAACCTCTTTTGAACATTTTGTAAAAAGTGTAAGCATTTTTTTTTTTTAATCAACGGCCCAGACTTGTTCTGATTGGATATATTTATTGATATTTCAGCCGTTTCTGAACTGATTTTGATAAAATAAAGTTTATTCTGTCATTAAAATTGTATATGCGTTCAGATTTTACACTCTGTTGTTCATATCGTTTATATTGAGCGTTGATTTCAATTCGATCAATTGAATTGAAGGAAAAACTAAAAACATTATCGTAGCATTACTATATTGTCTATGTATTGCCCTATAACATGTATAGAGTCCGTTAAACATGGTAAACCACAAACTTTGGCGACACATACAGTCGCTATAAGGATAATACCCTCTGTCCTACATGTCATATAGGATTGCAAAGACACAGACCTGTGGAACCTGTTGTAAGTAGCCAAATGCTACTTTAATGAGGCCATATTTTCCCCTTTCCTTCCCCTAGAAATACATTTCAAATTAAGGCTAAGTTGTTGTAAAGATAAATGTTTTGTTATAAGCTTCTTCATAACGTGAACCTTTTATGTTTCATGTGTTCCAAAGATATTTGAGCAGTTCGTTTGAACCATCCCACTTTAGTATGGAAATCGTGCAGTGATTACGTTATGATAGTAAATGGCTGGTTAATAGAAGATATTCAAATCTTGCATATAAGTAATTTATTTCAGACATGATAGTTACTGTTATTATATTTTGAGAAGGTCACTTGTAATTAGTGCAAAATAAAGGAGTATACTTCTAAATTACTCGATATTCAGACAATTCTGAAATGCCATTAAGATCTGAGTCATACCTTCAATATTTACAGTTGTCACGGGAATGAACGGTGTTGATTCTGGAAAGAAATAGTAGCAGAAAAAAACATTAACGAGAGGTATATATATAAATCAAATGTTTTCTTGTTGATATTATATGCGAAGTAAATTAAACAACTACGTACCATTAAAAAAACTATTGTTTAAAAGGAGACAAAAGCATTACCCCATTGTCGCATTTCAAAGGTATACAGGATCGAGCTACAACAGTTTACAGTCATGTAAATCTTTTAAATGATTATGTTCAGCCATCCTGGCTAATTCACGAGATTAGTTGTCATTATTTTGTTCCACCGAATCCGACTCCCTTGTAAGAATACATCATTGCCTTTTGACAAATATCTAAGTAAACCAAACATTCATTTCTAACATGTAAACTGTAACATGTAAAAGAATACAAGTTCGGCGACCGTGCGGCAAATTCAGTTTCAATTCAGGGGCTTGTCCATCGCCAATAAATTTCGCGGCCAATGAAAGGTGGACTCGAGACCGGTAAATAGTATGTGTGTGTGAGAGGGGGGGGAGGGTGCGTACGCACCCTCCCCCCCCCCCCCCCCGGCTACGGGTCTACGGTGGTGACTAGACTTCGGTGGGCCTTTCAAGGGGACGTTATTCAAACTTTGTTGCCGCAAATTATTCTGAGGAATGAGTTTTACTGTATAGCTATAAAGTGACTGTTACATAACATATGAATATATGACAAAAACAATAAGATTATTAGGCCATATATATACATGGCTGGCCTACCTGATGGTCCAGTCTCCACGTCTGGACGTTGCCTCTTACCTATGTAGCATAAAATATAAAAAATCGCCTTGAGGAACCATCAACAAAAAGTAATATTCTTATAAATGAAATGTAATCGTTTTAGTAGACCATTTCACTAACAAGATCAGAAATATTTGTTTCCAGACATATTGTAATAATAATAATAATATATTCGATTTATATAGCGCCTAATATAAAATTATCTCTAGGCGCTTTACAAAATTATACAGAATAAATTTAATACATATTAACTTGCTTCACTTTACAATAGTTATCTTATTCTAAAATTAAATAACAATTTACAAACATAACAAAAGGCAAAGAAAATTAACTACATAAGCGTAATTCATTAAAACAAAAGCCTAGTAACAACTCGATCAAACATATGTATAGTTGATAACCCATCACGATAATATACAGTAATTTCTCACGGGTCTGAAGACGAACACTAGACTATAATTGTCTAGGACGTACGCGTCTATATACCGTGCTTATATCGTCTCCAAACGTACGCGGGTATAGTATAACAAAAACAATTAAAATATTTCAAATAAACATCTTAATTTTCGCATAAATCTCGATGTACAAGGTCTACTTAGTGATAACATATCAAAATGTTTGCTTAATTTTAGCACTATCTGACATTCATTCATAACGACAAATGGATTAAGAATTCACAATATTTGTTTTCCTATTGTAGAATCATAAAAAAAAATCGAATATGGAAGTCCACTTAATATCTACATTATCTACAACATCATAACAATACATGAAGATTTATACAGTATATACAAATAAAAGAATTGTACAAATCATACATGAATACACAATATACAAGTGATGAGAAAAACGGTTGGATAACCCATATTCAGCTGTGTGGCATTATACCCTACTGCTTTTCTTCCATGGGGACCAGATAAGAGACAAGGGGAAGAAATATTCCGTATACCAGAAAGACCCAACCGAAAAAAAAATATATATATATCATTATACAAAATACACACACACACATACAAACAAAGTAATATCCCTGTAACTAACGATAATTTAACACATTAAACCAAAGCGTATAAATGAATATCAACTTTTATTAAAAGGGTAAGGATATCTATTTTAAAGTTTTAGCAAATGTTGTTTAAATGCGTATAGAGTTGCTGCATTACGAACAATGGGGTTTAATTCATTAAAGAGACTAGATCCTCTATAAAAGAATGTTCTTTTACAGTAGTTAGTTCGGGGTTTCGGAAGAGCTAAATTATCACCTGCACGTAAATAGTACTCACTACTTTTCAATTCTAAATTTATTCCCATATACTTTGGAGTAAAACCATGTACAATTGTATTCATCATTACATGCATATGATTTCTTCGGCGATTTTCTAATGTTTCCCAATTTAATCTATTGTGAACCTCTTCAGTCGAGACGTGTAAAAATGGATTTATTTTCAAAATAATTCTTCCAGCCCTATTTTGAATTTGTTGCACTTGATTGCGCAATGTTTGAGAGGCTGACATCCAAACAATGTCAGCATAACCAAAATGGGGTAAAATTATACTTTTATATATTAATAACAAACTAGATTTGTCTAAGAAATATCTTAAGCGACATAAAAAAGAAACCATTTGCCCAGTTTGTTTACATAAACAAGTAATTTGTTCATCCCATTTCAACTCATTATCAATAATTAATCCAAGGTATTTAGTAGTTTGTACTTGCTCATTTACATATTTACCTATTTGCAATTTTAATTCATCACATTTATTTAACATATATCGTGATGCAATTAGCATACAGACAGTTTTTATCCTAATTCATTTTCAATTTGTTGCGTTTCATCCACTTATCCAAAACAAGCAATTCCCGAGTTAAAATTGATTGTACTACTGTAGGATCTTTATGAGAAAAATAAATTGCTGTATCATCAGCGTACAAATGGGTGCTACATTTATCAAATATACATGGCAAATCATTTATAAATATAACAAATGATAAGGGCCCTAGAAGTAAACCCTGCGGTACTCCTAGTGTCAATGGTAAAACATCTGATAAAGTGTCATTAATCGAGGTCAGTATCTTCCATTCAGACAAGTAGCTTCTAAACCACTGTATCGTATTGTCAGCAATACCAAACAAAGACAACTTTTTCAATAGACATTCATGATCTACCATATCAAATGATTTTTGAAGATCTACATACACAACACCGGTATAAAGGCTTTCATCCATGGCTTTAAGCCAATCATCTGTTACTTTAACAAGAGCGCTGACTGGAGAGTGATTTTTCCTAAAACCTGATTGATGTGGAGAAAGAAGTTCATACAAATTTAAGTGATTCAATAATTGATTCTGAACGATTCTTTCAAGAATTTTCGAAGCACATATTAATAATGATATGGGTCTATAATTATTGGGAATAAGCTTCTCCCCTTTTTTATATAATGGTATAATTTTGGCTATTTTCCATTTTACAGGAACCTCCTTATATTCAATCGACATATTAATAATGTATGTTAATGGCTTTATAATTGCATCGGCCGATTTTTTCAATATTTCGATTGAGATGCCATCAACACCAGCTGACCTCTTATTAGGAAATGCCATTAATTCTTTTAGGACATCAGTTTCAAGTACTGGTGATAATTCAAGTAAATTATGTTTAGTTGCATCAAATACAAAATTTTCATTATCAAGTCCGGAGGACTGTTCTTCCACATTAATATCACTATTCATATTCTTAGCAAAAGATGCAAAGTGCTCATTAAACTCATTTGCCATTTTCTGGCAATCATCCAGAGGTACATGAAAATAGGATGATGTGTCTTTTTTAGACAATAGAGAAGATAGAACCGTCCATGATTGAGAACGACCTTTTATTCCTACAATTTGTTCAATAAAATATTTACGTTTTGCTTTTCTACTTTGTAATGTAACCTTATTTTTCAATTTTTTAAATGCCTTCCAATCCTCATCATTTTAGTTCGTACAGCTTTTTCTTCATTTTATCACGCTTTTTCATTAAATTAAAAATAGATTCATTCAACCATAGATATTTTTTTTTTTCGGACACGTTTAGTCTTAACAGGCACATGCTTATTCATTACCTCTAAAAAAAATTGTTCCCAATTTTTTTGACTAAGGTCATGTTTGAAAGCATCCAAAGGGCAATTCCAAGCAAACGCCGTGACGGTCAGAGGGTGTTTCTCACAATGAAAGTCCAAATAACTCATACAAATCTAAATATCCAGAAACAACTTTTGATATATACATCTGTTACCACTATCCTACAAATTATTTACAATAGGAAAGAAAACCAAAATACCCAATAAATTATGAATTATGAATATCAATATCTGCCGTAACGCCGTGACGGCAAAAAGACATGGGTTTCTTACATGGTAAGAAACCAAGTAAACTCTGTGAACTACAGGAACATTTTGTAATTTTGTCACATTGATTATTTGTACTAGACATCAAGCTAGAACATCCAAATAAAAATGTAGAAAAAATCCAATGCTCATAGTAAATATGATATCATAAATGTATCTGTGCATTGTAACGCCGTGACTGTAACGCCGTGACCTCTGAATTGTACATGTTATATATATGGGAGATATTAAAAGAGATGAATAATATGATATAATTTTAATGTAGTGATCCAGAATCAATAAAGAACTAGATGAATGGGTGATATAACCAAGATGCTATTAAATGATCGTTTGCATGACACAAATATGCAGCATAGCGCCCTCTATTGATAAAAAAATGTTTTAGGACATAACTGAAATTCTTATCTATTTCAGAAGTTAGTTCATGGAACCATCAAATATTCAAACCAAAATACATACTTAAATGTTAACAATGAAATATGAGACCTTTGACATCTGACCTTTGACCTTGTTTCTCGAAATAACGTAGACATTTTTAATTTTCTGTCTGCACAGTGCATATTTGCAAGTGATTTGTTTCATGTAACATGATTTCAGTGTTAGTAAATGTTTGTGTTTGAATTGGTAATTATCCGAGTGACCTTTGACCTGTGCCCCAAACATTTTCAGAAAATTTTCTTTTACCTACAGTACTCTTTCTAACATTGATTCTGGAACTTAATTGTGAGAAGAAAAAAAAAATCAAAATATTTTGACCCGTTGACCTTTGACCTCCCATGACCCCATTCCCTAATCAGGTCACATACTTCACTGGATGCATACCAGTATTATTATCATGTTATCCTTCAAGGATTCTCAAACTATCTTGAGAATAATATAAGTTTTGCATATTTATTAGCTATGTGACCTTTGACCTCATGGACAAAAATCATATCCAATAATATCCGTACCTCTGAATACATGGATTGTACACAGTTTGAACGAAATCCATCCAACGATTCTTGAGATATTGCAAAAAAAAAAACACTGATGTACAGATGCACAACAGACAGACGGACGTACAACCCCTATACAGATATGACTCGGGTAACTTTGTGATGGAAACATTATCAACTGACCCTATTAATATAATTATAGCATGAGCAATGCCGGAGCATACGTTAAAAAAAATATCTTACATTATTTGTTTATGTCTACTGTATTATGTCAATGGAGATCCAGGAGGTAGCGTCACGGCGTTACACAAAACGTAACGCCGTGACCCAATTGATATTGATTAGATTAATAAGTGGTAAAAGATAATGCTGCTATTCAGCATCCATATTATAGCCATATGGGCTAATACACAGAAAACAAAAAATAATTTCATTCCCATTCATATTTTTCCAGAAATATTACAAATATCTGTTTTTAGTGTAACGCCGTGACATATTGATGACTGTAAATGAGACAGTCACTAAAGCGGAACGAAGAGCGAAAATGAAGAGATTTATATTTATCTGAAAAATTGAAGCAATGATCCTATCAACACTGAAAGAAAATTTATGAAAACTCCTTTTCGCAGTTCTTTTATGCTTAATATTTACAAGAATGTTTTGTGAATATAATTGAAAATTAATTTATGCTATATAATTACAATAAAATAATAGTTTATAATAATTTTGTTTTCAAACAAAATGCATATCTGGAAAGTTCAATCTTTTAGCTTTCATTTGATACCAAATTTGTTATGGTACAACGAATTTGAAAAATCAGTGGTTATCTCAATGTTTGCTTGGAATTGCCCCAAATCAACTCCTTTGGTTTTTCTATAAGTAACATAATTATTTAACAACTGATTTAACATTACATGACTTCCATACAAGGTAACTCATTGAGTGATCACTTAGGCCATTGTGCAATACTCCAAAGGAACTGACCTTTTCAAGATTGTTTGTTAACATATGATCAATCAAAGATGATGAGTTGTTTGTTATGCGTGTATATTCATGAATATTAATTTGATTCATACAATATATGTTATTAATATCATTATATTTCTTTGTTTCCCAACTTAACGGTTTTTGTTTTATATCGCAATTAATGTCACCCATTAAAACAAAATCACAATCAAAACTTCCTGCGAAGCTCAATAACTCTTTATAATAATTAAAAACCTAACTGTTTGAGTTTGGTGGGCGATACCAATTACAAAATATAATTGGTTTTACGTGTTTTTGCCGAATAATTATCATAATAGCTTCTAACGAACTAAAATAATAATATTCTATAACTGTGTAATTAATACTCTCATGAATATACATTAATACACCACCGCCATTTCTATTGCGGTCCTTTCTTACAATATTATAACAAGGTATATTAATTTCATTTTCTCCAACACTCTCATCGAGCCTAGTTTCATTTAAGGCAAACTTATATATTTAATTTTCATATAGAATACATCGTATTTCATCTATATTCCTCAACAAACTTACTACGTTTAATTGTAGAAATTCCCTTGTCGCATAAAACATCATACTTCAGACTATCATTTTGTTTTAAACTCCGTCTATCATCAAGAGCATCCATAGTATTATGTGTGTTTTCAAGAATATCATGTTCATTTAAAAATGGGAGGTATTGGAAAATACATTTCGAATATTCCCAGTTAATAAATTGTTCGAATTCATTATTATATTTATTCTGTGGTACACTTGAACACGATATGTGAACCCATTTATTGCATTTAGTACATACAAGTCCTTTTTGGTTTTGCTTGACCGATTTTTTACAAATAGCACAGGGATGCGTATTTACCATAATCAACAACAGCAACAAATAAAATATACAAACATACAACAACAGGCAATTCAATGTGTATAAGACACAACAAATAAGTAAGTATTATAAAGCAAAAACTAGTTATACAATATACAAACAAAATCATTAAATAAAAACAGTTTAAAAGAACGAGTACTGTAGGAAACAGTTCGTTTGCGAATTGAATGTCTGCAACCTCTGATCTATGAATAGAACAAGTCATGTAGAACTGCATTGAATATGCATAATGGATAGAGTACTGTAGTATTGCCCAGTGTGCTCCAACGTCAACAATAAGCAAAAGCTTGAGTTAGATTAGAATTACATTATTCACCAAGTTCCAGTCAGGTATAATATTCTAATCAATGGCATGAAAAGAAGAAAACAAATAAACCTACCCAAGTCAGTTTCCAGATAAAAAAGTGCGATAAAGAAGACACTTGTCATCCTTGGATTAAACTGCTGTAGTACGGGATTCAACATTCAGTGACTATAGGGCAATTCCACGGTAACGGAAGGACATTCAGACGCAAATTTTGAAATGTAATCAAATAATTCCAGGATCCTGCTTATGATTCATAACTGTAAATAACATTTCTGAGACTCTTGGTGGGACACCTTTGATTTCCTATTTTTTATTTATTTTTGTTACATTACGTTTATTAGATATGGACACTAATGAGGCCGGTAACGGAAGGACGGCAAAACGGACATGGATTTTCAAGTTCTTTAGTTATGATCCAATCTCTGTTAAGTTTCAAATGCTATCATGTTATATTGGCTCATAGTCCATTCCCTAATGTTCAAAGAGTATTACAACATTTATTTGAAAAAAATATGTCTATTGGTATATTAATTACAAGAAGTTAATTGCTTCACTGTTCGGTAACGGAAGGACAGTAACGGAAGGACAGAGTTTTTGATTCATTAAAAATATACTTTATATAGGGCTCTCAAAAAAATGAAATTTTAATGTGAACACATATTGTGATATCCAATCATCCAATTTGGTACCTTAAAACAGAAAAATAATAGAAAGGAATGCAAAAAATGAAGAAAATCTAGAAATAGGCACTGTGTAGTCCCATGTGTATGGGTTTATGTATGGTGTCTGTTTCTCCTATCAGGAGACGCCCAATATTTTTTTTATCATGTAAACTGAAAGATATCATTATGTGATCATGATTTATGAAAAAATAATCCAGAAAAAGTAAACAAGATCAGAAATAATCCGCATTTTATTTTTCCACTTTTGGCTCATTTGGCGTGGAATTGCCCTATAGGCTAACTAATCGCAGGGGAAGCGTTAGCCAAGCGGTGGTTATCCCATCTAGATTTAACGGTGTTAAGCCTAGTGCCCACTTAACGATCTGGGCCTAGCGATCTAGAGCGATCTTGCCCGAATAGGAGCGATCCCCTGAGATATGTGGTTAAGTCGCCAAGTGGGCACCAATGGCCGCACCAGATCGCTGTAACTCGCGTCCGCAAGGGTGGTGTCGGTTGCGGTCGCCGGGGTTTTGACATGTTCAAAAATCTGGCGACCAGGTCGGTCTCGATCGCATTCGCGGCGATCTGGTGCGATCTGGTGCGGCCATTGGTGCCCACTTTGCGACTTAACACAGATCTCAGGGGATCGCTCCTATTCGGACAAGATCGCATAGGCCTAGCGACCTTGGAATCACATCAGTACGCAGTGAGTCAGCCTAATTCCATTGTGTACACGATCTTTTCAATTTGGCCTCCTTGAGGTCATAGCTTGGCCCCTATTTCCACCCATTGTCAAGGAATACAATAACGAGGAATTCACGCTTGTTTGATTCTGAATTTGTTGGCGAGGCATGGCTAGCCGTTTAAACATTTATTTCCTTTTCTCGATATCAAGAGTTACCATTGCTTAAAGGTAAAGGCCAATTTTGTAAACGCCCCCCTCTCAAAAAATGAAATGGAAGCTCTTATTACTAATAATGTGAAAGAATATAATTACACTAATATAGGATTATCCAAATTTGGCCAAGAAACCGCCTACTAATTGATATATTTGTGAAATTATATATCTATGCCGGCGGCACAGATATCGCCAATGAGGAATCGCCCATACGCTACGTGTATTACGAAATATTGATTTCTTCCGATATTTCTGTATTTAACGATGCTTAGGTTCGGATTTTACAACACAAGCCCTATTTCAATACATATTCAACAATAATGATCAATATAGATGTATTCGGCTACTTTCCCGAAACTGGACTTGGGCTTTAACAACAGCAAATCATTTATTGATATCAACAATTCAAGAAAAATATTAAGAAAAGAGTTCTTGATTCTTGCAGGGCGCCTTTGTAGAGCAGTTTCGCATAACTGAACATTGAATTCTTGATATCAAGAAAACATTTTCTGTTGGTAACCAATGGCAATTCCTGATTTCAAAAATTCAACTCCTGGCATCAAGAAATCGAATTCTTGATATCAAGAAATCGAACTCTGGATATCAAGAAATCGAACTCTGGATATCAAGAAATCGAACTCTGGATATCATTAATTTATTTCCTGATATCAAGAATTTAATTATTAATATTTGAAAACAGAATTCCTGATATCAAGGATTGAATTCCTGATATCAGGAAATATGAACAATTGCCCAAATGGCTTTTTTTGTGTGATCTCGCCCGACATGCGATCGAGAACGAAATGTTTAAACATGTCCAAAACATTGCGACCGCAACCGACACCACCCTTGCGGACGCGAGTTACAGCGATCTGGTGCGGCCATTGGTGCCCACTTTGCGACTTAACCACAGATCTCAGGGGATCGCTCCTATTCGGGCAAGATCGCTATGCGCAGATCGCAAAGTGGGCACTGAGTTTATTAAAAAACTCGCAAAGCGCATTTTGATGTCAAGACAAGCAAGAGCGAACAATACCTGGCTGTAATTCTCAACCATGCACGCATGCGTGGAAATAGGGACAATAGGAAGTCGCCGTGAGATCGCATAGTGGTCACCGAAAAGATCGCGTACGCAATGAGATCGGGCTGACTCGCGGCGAACTGGTGCGATTCACACCGAACCGAGATCGCTAGCAACTCGGGCTAGATCGCAAGCGCAGATCGCCTAATGGGCACTGGGCTTTAGACTGCTCTCCATTGACTCGATATTGATGTTCTGTTGAGTCAGATCAATCTCTTTCAGCCATAGATGCACATTTAAAATGGCCAGGCAAACTAAACGCATGTTATCTTCTGTTCATCTCTATTAGTGTACACATCAACTATTTGTAAACCATTTGACCCAAACATATTTTGTTTTAAAACATTTCAGTATTTTAAAACATTTTAAAACATTTCAGTAATTATTTTTCTCCATATTGTGAAGCCCCCACTTCTGAAAACCTCTCCAGAGTGCCTAATCACAATAGCATCACACGGTTGGATAGAATACCAACTCACACACCTTCAATTTCAATAGCTGTTGCTATGTCAGAAGAAAAGCACTGTCTAAGCTATTACATGGAGGTATGCAGGGCATGCTTTTGTGTGGATGTTCTTTTTGTACTTTCATCTTTTGTTAATCTCATGGTAGCTGACCAGTGATTGACAAATGATGACACAACATGTCAACAATAGAATTTACTCTGGAGGGTTTTTTAGGTGGGGCTTAGCAACATGAAGAAAAATAAATGATAAAATGTTTTTAAAATGTACAAAACATATTTAGGTCAAACCGTTTACAAATATTTAATGTGTACACTAATACAGATTAACAGAAGTCAAAGTGCATTTGGTTTGCAGGGCCCCTTTAAGCAGAATTACCAGAGAGATATACAAATTTACGAGACCTGTGGATGTCACTTTTCTCCATCTTGATGTTCAATCTCTCCTCACAGACACGGATAATGCATGTATCCGTGTCCTCTTCCTCTTCCTCTTCCTCCCCCATCTCCTCAATACCATGAAATACAAGACAGTCGCTTCGGGGGTATTGTTCCCCCTCATCCAGCTTTTCTTTAATTTTTTTGATCTCATTTCTCAGTTCCGCTATTTTACGATCCTTTGCCTCAAATTCAAAGTCGATCGCTTCTTTCATTTTTTCTGAAACCCGATTTGTAATCTCTGTAGTTAATCAATGACTTGTTCAGCCTTTCCACAAGGCATTCGATGAGCTCGTTGTTAGCTAAAAGCGTTTTGTGCATGTGTTCACGAATTTTGATGTCCAGTTGATCGGTTGGTATACGTAGAGTTTCTTGTTTGGCACCGGTAGGGGTTGATTTCGCAGCACAATCTCGGCTAGATTTGGCCGCACTGCCCGGGCTAGATTTGGCTGCAGAAGGGGACGGGGAAGACTGAGACTGGGCTCGAGTCTTCACCTTGGACGCAATCATATTGTCCGTGACTTTATCCAGGGGCGTCGATACAGTGTCTCATATTGCAAGTTTAATTTTGGTTGCGGGAACTCACTTTTCGAAATGTGTTGGGCAGTGTAATTTCTCAAATGCACACCTCAAACGAAGTTTATTAAACCCTCATCTATAGATAGCACATCATCACAGAAAATAAAATAATCTGAAATATATCTTTCAGTCAATTCGGTCCATATGCGCTGAACGCAAATCAAATTGGAATATCATGTCCCCCCACATTTGAAAGTGGAGAAGATTGTCCCCCTCCCTTTGTCATTATGTATGTTTGGTTCCATACTTATAATATACTTCATATTACGTGAAATTTCTGTCTCAGGTGTGCACCAAATCGCACAATGTCTCGCCCAAAAATACAAAAGCTCCCTACTGTGGGAGAGGGACACCCCCCCCCCCCCCCCCACACCCTCCCCCGCTCGGTCGCTTCGCTTTCTCGCAATGTCTCTCCTCCACTTTTGAGAAGTTGTTGACGCCCTTGCTTAGTTCCATGGGAGCCCAATGCCCTAGACTATATCGATGGCTCTATAGTATACAGGATCACGTGAATCCATCTCATGCAATGCTCGATCTTTTCCTCGCTATGCCCTTTAAAAATACGTTACGAGTAGGTTCACTATTTTATACAATTTTAACACCCATGATAGGAGTTGCACATGTCTGAAATCTAAAAGCTTCCGGGGGCTCCGCCCCCTGGACCCCCATTATTGTCCCCAAATGTGGGTGCCCTCTAAAGTCAGGTCTTCGCGCCATCAAGACACTTTCAATGAGCGCATAATAAAACTTCCGGGCATGCCAATGTGGGGCTTTTAGCTCTCTCAGTGGTCACTCTGGAAACATTTTCCAAATTTCGCCCCCCCAATCGTAAAAACGGATCGACGCCCCTGACTTTATCCGATAGTTGACTTCCAAATCAATCATTCTTATCTCAAGATATGATAAGAAGTTGGCGAAATAGTTAAATATGCTCATCCATGATCAAATGTGTCGATGTTGATTTAAAAATGTTCAAAATAGTCCGAGGTGCAGACAGAAATCTACACGCGTCCGTTCGCCATGACAACGTTCATTCAAATGTTAAAGTTGTGCGCTATCCAGTGAGTGAGTGGTAATTTCTACTTTATGTTTTATACATTGTAACAACACAAATGAACCTTACCATTCCAATCCGGCAGTGCTGCTTCCGATTTGTCTGCAAAAATGACAACAACAACAACAACAAACAAAGTAATTGAACAACTGAAATCTTTATGTCTTTCTTTTTTTAAATTAAGATTCACGAATGCATCGTTTCTGTGAAGAAAAAAAAAGTCCATTCATTATGCATGAATCTATATTTCGTGGTCTGATTTCGCTCTTGTTAATGCAACCATGACGATTGTAGATACGTGTTCATTTGCTCCTATTTCTTTTCTTGTCAGCGTTTACCTTTATTAAGGTATCAGTTGCCTAATTATTATAATAAAGGATAACAACAACCATAATAATAATATAGGTTTTCCCGACCAATTTTGTCAAAATAGAACTCAAATGGTCATTAACAGCACACAATAATTCGAAATTGAATGAAGATCAGGATCGTGTTTCAATTAGCACATAATTTAATTCAAATTGATTTTCGGACTGTGCGATTGCCAACTTTTGTCAAACCGAATTGATATAACACCATTGAACTTAGAAAATCGAGTGAAGAGCATTCGATTTCGTCCTCAAAGGTAAAATGTAGGCGTTTGTACATTTTATTTGGTCTACGGGCTAACATCTTTGAAATATGTGCAATCCTTTTCATTAATTTCTTTAGTTGTATTGTTTTCCTATAAAGCTACTCGCTCGTTTCGTACAAATGAGAGTGTAGCCTATTCACTAAGTAAATTGCCACCCCCCCCCCCCCCCCCCCGGCCTCGCCTTCATAATGCATCATACTGTATGATTGTTCTGATCGTTCTTATTTAAATGCTAGATGTGCAAAGAAGCACGCCTGAAAACGAAATAGAAAACCTAAATCGGTCCGAAATGTAAGGTCAAGCAAACTGGCACGAATTTGAAGGACGGATGTGTATTACGAAATTGTTTGACATTCTGACCAATTTGAATACGTTGTCGTTGCAAACTGAATGCAATTTGACGAAGATGAATGTTAATTGAACAGTGTAAAATTGGCCGGGAAAACCTACAATAATATTATAATAATGATAATACATATAACCATGTTACGTCTTCGACGCTCGCATAGCTTCACTATTACCCCAATCATTGGAGACACACTGTGGTTTCGAACTCCGGACCTCATGCAGTCCCGATTGGAAGGCACGCGCTCTACCACACACCACGTTCACGTTAAACAAAATATATAGTATCCTTTAGCAGTTTAGCCGTATTACTTCTATAGGCCTGGTCACATATCACCGGATAACGTAAACGGATGCCCGACGGAGGGTTAAATTTTGTATCCGTTCGTCTGCGTTTGAAGCGTCTCTTGTCCATTTCTTGTCAGGTGTATACTTTGTTCTATCCGTCGGAATATTTGTAGATGAAGTAGTGGGAATTAATTACTTTTACCACCGGGAAATTTGATTTTGCAAATGGTCTATTACACCGCGTCTTCAGTAATGAACTAACCTGTATGCGGTTTCCTCCTGAATGACTTTCGGAAAGAATTTCGAAATCCTGTTCAATACAAACAAAATTAAATTAAACTTTGGATCAAATGGTAATCAAAGAAGGCGGTTTATGAATCACAACAAGTTTAGTTTGGAAATGTTCTGCTTTATTTGGTTTCATCCCACGCACAACAAATGAGTTCTTAACATTTAGAAGAAACTGAATTTAAATATAATACATAGATAAAATAAAACGAGCAGAGAAATGTAAGCACCGCCGGGAATCAAATACGAGACCACCTGTGGTCTATATATGAACTATGGTATAGCAATCCGGAGATCTCTGTTTCGATGCCCGATGAAGTCCAATAATTATTCTCATTATACTTTACATTTGAAAGGAAACATTTATTAATACCAATGTGTTGTCTAGTTAGTGCACATCTAATCAATCATTGGTGATAAAACCAGCCTACAGTTTCATACAATAATGGAGTTACAGCACATTGAAGTAGTCAATGTACAAACAAGTGTAATTCGAGTTACCGTGGAAATGCCCTTTTATTCACATCTTTATCATCTTCATCAAATTACTTTTTAATTCATCAAATTGCGTAGATATCATTAAATAAGTTCATATGTCAGGGAATTTCTTCAAAAGGTGGAATTACTTACTATTGTAAGACCCCTTCATCTTATTCCTAGCACAGCAAAAGTAGAGAATAACGACCACGGCAACGATCAAGATAAGGACGAAGATCACTATCATCGCAACTGCAGACGGTAAAGATAGGGTCAATGACAAATGTTGGAGAATAATATATTATTCAGATTGAACATGGGCTGTCGGTGACGGAGCGCGGGAGTGTGAGGGGCACAGGGGATACGTGCCCCCCACCCAATAATTTGACCAAAAAATACAAATTACTGAAAATGAGCTTTTTATTAATTGATTTCAAACACATAACGGACACTGACTAGAAATGTTTAAAATGATTGAAATGGCTTCACCGGGAATCGAAAAAGCTGCATCACTTCGTGTGATCCCATGCACTTTCTTTAGAAAATATGATTTAATCATTCTTGGGTTAGTGCCCGGATTACACAGCTTCTGACTAATCGAGAAATGAAGGATTTCATGGGAACGTCTCTCATTCAATGGTCTTTGTGCCTCCATGGTTGAGCATTGTTCTATAGCAATCTGGAAGTCTATAGAGTTTATTTATCAAGCTTATTTTTCTTTGCTCATTTTCAATCATAAGAAACATTTCTTGTCAGTTTTTTTGTCAGTTTCCTTTACATGTGTAATCAAAAAAGTAAGAACAAAAGGAAAAAAAACGTTTGTGATTATACGAGCTATAACATGACTCCTATAATAAACATACATTTATTTATTTGTTCATTTTACATATTAATTCGTTTAATTATTAATTTCCTAATTTATATATATAAGTAATTTTTCATTATACATGAAAACTAAAATACACTTATATTTATTATGCAAACAAAAATTACATGATCAATGATAGCATATTTAACGGAATTAACCCACCGAACCCTGCGCCTATCCCCTCATCATCATCATTAACAGGTGGCAACACGGTTGTCATGGTGACGATGACCGTGCCGGCTGCTGCAGCTGATACGAGGACCGCTGCTGAAAAGCTCTCTGACACCTCACCAGTCGCACCGACCCCAGAGGCAAAGCATAGGTATGAACTGTTGCTTCTCTCAGCCTCAATGGTCACCGTCTTGCCCTTCGTCCCAACAGGATTGGTCCATTCTAAAACGGTTGCCGTGGTTACCCTTTCTGATGTTGATTCCCGCTTGAAGTAGAGGTCAATGGTCGGGTAGTAGCCCGTTATGGTGCAGGTTATGTTCATAGCCGCATCGTCCGTTGTCAATTTGCAGGGACTGGTGTCTGGATCGCACTCCTCGATGATCGGGGGTCCTTCTGGGGGTGCTAGAGTATGATCGAGTGATGAAGACATATTATTTCATACTTCTTTTTCAATTCGATTCAGTTTATATTCCAGATACCGATACAAATCATCAACACATGACATTCTCTACCTACTTGGTAGAGAATGCCTTTTGCTGATGATTTGTATTGGCCTTGGCAAGGCGTGCCTATACTTGACATGCATGACTAAAGTAATAATGTTCTATACAAATGTGTAAAGAGGAACGGTTCTAATTAGCCATGCATACCGAGTCGTGGACATGTGTTGGTCGAGAATGCCTAGCATGTGATAGACCACCTGCTATCGATAGCATAGCTTTCATTGTTTGCCGTAATGTCTAAACGACCATTCTTCCCTATCGATATATCGCGGCTCTTCTGTGTGATGTAATAACATGTCATTACAATCACGTGACTGTGTTTAGCCAATCAATGACGCGTATTTTACTAAATCAGATGATATAGCAAACTATCATTACAATCACGTGACTGTGTTGAGCCAACGAATGACGCGTATTTGACCAAGTCAGATAACATAAATTATATGTATATATAAGTAGGACATAGAAAGAACATGTGTATTTTATGATCGAGCGTATGACATTTATCGTGGCATGTAGTTATAGACTAAACAGACTAGTACAATTCTATTCCATATAGTTAAAATAAGAAGTAAAATAGCTACGATATTCTTCAGCGATCGTGGCGAATATAACATATAATCGTATACATTCTCACGCACGAATTACCATAGACTGTCAGGTTTGTCTGCCCCCTGATGACATTAGATGTGGCGTCGTCAGATACCTCACAGAAGTACACGTCCTCGTTGTCGATCCGGACTTCGTTGATGACGAGTGAGTATTCATCCGTGATGTTATACTTCCCGCTTTGGTATCCCGTTCCGCTCCTCTGCCCGACATTATTCTTCGTGTCAATAATGACCAACTGGGAGGTGGAGGACGACGCCACGTGCTTGCTCCAAAACACGGCGTACGGAGCCACGTTGAACTGACATGGCAACAGCCCACGTGACCCGAGGCGGAGTTTGACGTTGGGCTCTGTCACTACCTGTGCGTCTTGTGCTAGTGCTACAAAGGCGTGTGAAATAACATAAACGTACATGATTGTATTTTATATTAGGCGTTTGAGGCGCGTGATGATAGACAGTTTTGAAGAGGTCCATATTCGGGGTATTATATATACAACAACTTAACTTTGTGCGAGACCGTGCCATTTCCGGGCAAAATCATCATCGGATTCTGCTCAAGCTTGTGTCTTATTCGGGCAAGAGCATATCATACTCCACTTAAATAGACCAACGCACATAGTTCGCCCACGGTTGATTAACAGGTGAAATATTCTCTATGAGGAAATGTGAGTTCTTATACTATACAAAAAAGAAGTTAATTCTCATTGTGATTTTATATAGTGTGCAGTAGTCCATTTTAAATTGTATACACCATGTATAATACTTATGAAATATATAATATAATGAAAATCACACTTACCAGAGTGCGTGAAATGCAATAGCAAGAACCCCGCCATGAAGGACGTATATAGTCTCGAGGGAGCCATGTTTGCAAGCAGACGTACATGAAAAGAGGGGAAGTTTGAAAACGAAAATAAAAATTGTAACATCACAATGCCAGGCTTGTATTATGCATATCAGTGGAACTCGGCCCGAAGATCAAAGTTCGATGAGCCATGTATTGCCCTCCAAACTTAGCCAAGCGTGAGCACTATTGACTATTATCGTAAAATATTTTCTTGGTTTGTATTGTTAATAATTATTGTATTGCGGTCCGCGTTGACGAATCCCAGTCAAACTCATGCATGTATGAAGTATATAATACAAAATGCTACTGAAAACTGCTTATCCACTGAAATAACGCCTGTATAATAAAATGGTAGTTGATACGGGGCCTACATTTTCGATCCAAGCAGAATCTTCTTCAGAGGCTAAATTTAGAATATAGTACGTAACTTAGTGATTCGGACGGTATAGTGCATGTCCAATTCAATATGTTCATGCTGTACACTATTCGTCCTCTCTTTTCCTTTTGATGTACAATTATCATCAAATGGTAACTATACATCGCAGGTATATGTAACATTTTAGAAATATTTGTTTTCAAACCCTGAATATCACTATGCAAACATATTAATATTGAATCGTACAGTGCAAACAAAATAAAAAATAACAAAAAACACTCCAGACAAATAGAGGGGTCTTGCAAAGTTTACCGAGTCTTCACCATAGACTTTGCATTTTCTAAATTGAAAGTAATGATAGTATTTTGGAATACTCAAAAGAAATATGTGTGAAATATTGTTTGAGATTAAGAATACCGTCCATGAATAATACTAGCAAGTATAATTTTTTTTAATTCTCGATCTATAATTTTTCTATAGTCTTTCCATTTCTACTTTGATGTTGATGGTTCAATTGGTTCTACATGTCGCCGAATTTTTCTACCGCATAACGCGTAGGTATTGACTCGATATCGAGTTGATTCACAAATTTAATCGTGAACGTGTTGAGTCTCCCCTAAAACAGATGTACCCAAACAAGTCATAGTCGAACGGGCACATTTATTTACAGGGGAACTGGTTCCGGAACAGATCTTTTACCAGAATATAATCCTTACATTATTCCCTAAATTTAAATTATATTTCCCAGAACGACATGGTCTTGCCGTATATTATATGATACATGATACTTGCGTTTTTACCAATATGATTGATTTTGCACCGAAAGGGACATTATTTGGCCCGAATAATATGGATAATATGGATAATATGGATAAGACAGCATTTTGCACGATTATGACATGGTTTGCCCAAATTTGAGGTGCTTTGGAATCGGTTGATTAATTTGCTCGATAGAATGAAACCGCATAATATATATCCACTCACAATGTTAACATTTTAAGCTGGTGTTTGGATTGGGGGTTGGTGGTAAGTTTCAAAATTGCTTTTTCAAATCGCTCGACTAAATTGGGCTGAAACGGTGGGCTAAAATGGCCCCATCTACGACTCCTCTGTGTCTGCTGCTCTATACTGCACAGTCACATGGGTGTGTGTGTACATGTCACCACTGCTACGTTCTGTCCCGTGTTTTAGTGTCATACTTTATCATTCAAATATATATTTTCGTGGATGTATTTAGCACTTGTTTAATAAAGGGAAGCCGCATGCTGACATTTTTTGGCAAACGATTACCATGATTACCGGGAAGAGCATACGTTCTGTCACTTATATATAGTCGCTTCCTATTGAGTATCACTCATTGAAAAATCAATCTTTCACCTAATGTCTTCTTTGAATTTAATTCCCGCTGGAGGTTGTCGTTTGTGTTAAACAATCCGGACTCAACAGAAGTTGGCTAGGTAACTGCTGTTCTTGCTTCCGCTGCTATGTCAGGGGTTACCTACCCTGTTTTTGCTGATTCCGAATACAACGTCAAAACATGGCGGTGGTTGCAACGGTTCCAAATATTTGTTTTTTCAATATTAGTGATACCCAAGAAAGAGTATCCGACGGTTGAGTTGAGTACTCCTCTGGCTGATATACTCAACGCATTCTTCCAGCAAGCTGTCGTCCCTAATATGTGGAAACGCGCATGTGTGGTACCTATTCCCAAGACTAGCCCACCATCTGTAGATCAGCTGAGACCCATATCAATCACTGACCATTTTGCCAAAATTGCCGAGAAATTTGCTTCCCAGTCGGCAGTTGAAGATATGATGCTCTATGTAGATGAATGTACGCTAAAGTGTAGTGGAGTGGATCAGCAACTTCCTGAGTGATCGCCGCGTTCAGTGCGTGAAGTACCCCGGTGAGCGATCCGATTGGTTGGAAGTTGGAACAGGAGCACCGCAGGGAACCCGACTTGGACCTTTAATTTTCCTTGCTATGATAAACGATGCTTGCAAGGATGACCCTCTCCCGTACTGGAAGTATTGTTATGATCTAACAATAGCAGAATGCCGTGAACCACAGGAAGAACCTACCATCCAGACATCCGTGGACCAATTGTGTAGGTCGTCGGCTGACAATAACATGGACCTCAACCCTCAGAAATGTGCAGCAATGAACATAATGTGGTGTGGCAAGATTGGTAGAGCGCGCGCTTTCCGATCATGAGATCCCGATTTCGAACCCTACCCACTGCCTTTGTCCTTCAGCAAGACAATTTATCTACAATTGCTGCTCTCTATACCCAGGTGTATAAATGGGGACCCGGTAGGAGGTGAAAGTCTATGTGAAGGATCTTCTCATTGCCCATGAGCCGCTTGGAAGGAATGCTCCCCGGGGAGTGGATATGGTGCACACAATGTGTGTTTGTTTGCATTGTATCCTATAACCGGGGGTAATATTATCTTTGTAAAGCGCTTAGAGATGATTATCAATCATATTATGCGCTACATAAATCGGGTATATTATTATTATTATTATTATATCCTTTGCTCATAATTTTCAACAACCCCCTGGTTATTGTAATCGGAGATGTTGTCATTCGATGTGTCGACACCTTGAAAATACGGCATTCCCATGTTCAAAATATACTCCGAAGGGTGAGCATGAGACTACATATGTTGAGGATTTTGAAAGGTTTTGGGCTGAGTGTCGACGATCTAATACCACTGTGTATTATTCATTCATACGTCCAGTACTGGAATATTGTGCAGTGGTAACATCGACGGAATTCAAAAGAGGGCATGTCGTCTCATGATATGTCTAGGATATGTCAGCTACCAGAATGCCCTCCAAACGTGCAAACTGTGCATGCTCAGTGAACGACGTCTTCCCCTGTCTCAAATTTGCAAAGGGTATTACGGAACCTCACGCACGACTGAACGAGTTGCTTCCGGCTAAGAGCGAATATGTTCATGTCGCAATTTGCGTAACCGAGGAGCGTTCTGACACTGAGCTGAGATGCAGAACGGTACACTACAGAAATGGCCCTGTCCCATTCATGGTACGACTCTTAAACGAGCAGTAATTAACAAACGAAATGCCTTTCTATAATGAAATTGCATGTATAATGTCTCTCGAATAATATTTCCTTTATGAGATTCCTTTGAATTTAAAATGGTATGACTAATTTCATTCACTATTTTTGCAATCTGTATTTCCCCCTATTTTTGTTTATTTCTGTATAATGATAGCTCAGTAATCAGTTAATTTTGAAATGATAGTAAAGTCAATACATTATTTGTTAAATATTAGTTTTGCTCAAAAGGAAACCAATGTTTAATACGACTCTTATATAGATAACTCTACTTTCTGTTTAGTGTTATTCTATTTGAATTCTGCACTCATTCAATAATGTGCGATTATATTACATTTTTGTAGGGGACATTCAACAATAATAATCTCATTATTTGTTTACAAATAATAACAGTACCTTAGCTATAGTTCACTTAGTTTTAACCTGTTATAGCCTTTTGTGCAATATAATATTTATGCAATAATAGTATTTATACGGTTCACCGTTTTGACTCTGCCTTTGAATCTTAATTGTAAATTGTTTAATAATATTTTAGTTACACATATTTTCTGACCCATGATATATTTATACTCGATTTGAATTGATGCTAAATTATGATAGATTACTATTCCTATTTTTTAATTTTGGATAAAATAACATTGATTTAGTTAGGCTATATAAATGGAATAATCACTGTGCTACAAAAACGTAATGATCAATCCGTTGATTTTGTTCAATTCATTGTGTTATAATCTACTTGCAGTTATCATAATTGTAGGTACATATGTATGTTATATACATTTACTGCCGTCATATTATTATAACACACATTCTTACGATAATTAGGCAAATTAGGATAATCCAATCCTATTTGAAGATTTTGCTTTAGTTTATGTTATTCAATCAAGCAGTGCAAACATAAGATAATTAGGCAAATTAGGATAATCCAATCCTATTTGAAGATTTTGCTTTAGTTTATGTTATTGTTTTATCAATGAATTATATTGTATAATGTAGGCTGTATCTCAATAGTTGTAGCCAGTAATGATTGTTTTATGTGTGTTCGTATCAATGTTATGCTTGCATGCAAATAACGTACTTCGAGGATGATCATCATTATGCCTACAGAGTGTTTTATATGTTTGCACTGCTTGATTGAATATTAGTATGTTTGCATAATAATATACAAATAATACACGATCTAGAGTGCATTGTGTAAATGCATCGCACGCGAGGGCTATGTTAGCTGTGCGGCGCACGAGGCGAAGCCGAGTGTGTAAAGCACAGCTAACATAGCCCGAGAGGGCGATGCATTTACACAATGCACGATAATAAGTAGTATTATTTGGAACAACATACATTTCTAAATTACGTAGACATAAAACGACGTTCAGCTACAATTTGATGGTAAGTGATAACAAGGAAAGGAAACGACGAAATATTACATCATGAACATTTTAAATTGAACATGCATTATAGAACTATGCAATCAGAATGTAAATGAATGAACAGGGGTCCACACAGACCAGCTAAATATTAGCAATACAACCTAATAATACATTTAGGAAAATCGCCGCACTCACGCTTGGCAAATAATATATGGTCGTTGAACTTTGATTAGGGCCAAATTCCACTGCATATGCTATCAAAAACTGACAATTGTGATGTTAAAAAATATATCGCTTTCATTTTCAAAGTCTATGTTTCCCCTGTACATTTGCTTGCAAACATGGCTTCCTCGAGAGTGTATCTGACCTTCATTGCGGGGTTTTTACTGTTGCATTTCATGCATTCTGGTAAGTTTTTTCCGATATGACTTCATATCTCATTACCATTATAAATTTACTATGGTACAATACACGTGTATAAGAATTGCCTTCTTTTTAGTAATACAACTTCAACTTATATTTCCTATTGCAAAATGTTTTCTTTGTTAACAACTGCCATCGTATGAAACTGCTAGTTAACACTACATTAAAGGGATCTAGTAGCTTTGTTCACATGTGCACAAACTGATGTCTGGTTGATAAAATGTATATTCTTGTCATCTGATAAGTCGACAGAGTGATGTGTGAAAATTCGACGTTTAATGAATTTATGACTGAGTAATGAGTGGACATAATGAGTGGACAAAGTGGTATCTGCTATAAACTCACTGCAATTCATTTGTACACAGTTATAATTCTCCCAATAGAGAATTTCATATGCGAACCCTTCAATCTTAAAATATATTTATAGTGAAAGAGAAAATCAGAAAACACAAACCTGCTCCATATTTCTACTGGTAATACAGGTACAATAAGGTATGTGAGAACCGCTTGAGTTCTAGGTATGCATTCGTGGATATTGACTACTAGATCCTTTTTGCTTACAACGGCGACCTTCTACTATATTATGTTTATACACGTAATGGCCCAGCCTATTTTTTGTTTTACTCATAATTCAAATATCTTTTTTCTACATAACTTTAAAGGGGTAGTTCAGTTTTAGTATAGAGGGCGCTGCACGAAATATTTTTTTGTGAGATGATGAAAACTTAGTGTAAAACTTGAAAGAGCATACAATTTGAAGGGCAGAATCAACTTTAGTTGATAAAAATCGGTTTACAAACGGCTGAAATATCGGAATAAATATGGCCGCCCCAGATTTATTCAATGATTAAACAAACAAAAAATAGTACACTTTTTTTTTAAATGTCAAAAGAGGTTCTTAAATAGTTGTTGATGATCCCTCTATTTAATCATTATTTCAACAAAACATCACACGCATAATTTTGTATAAAAAATGGTTGAAACCAATGCATTTTTAGAGAGCGCCCTCTTGTGGTTTAATGGCTCTTTTTTAATGATAACAGGCTTTTTACTTGGCCGTTTGTAATTTTCTATACCCTTCGAGCATTGTGGAGTTATAACGACTAGTTTATAATGCTATTGTGCAAGTTTTGGTTACTAAAGCTCAGCCTTACCAAAACTGTACTACCCCTTTAATAATTCATTGTTTGCATTTCATTATCCATTTTTCTGTAACTGATTTGTTTATTAATTGCAGAAAATCAATCTTTGGAAGAAAACAAAAACATGACAAATGACAACAAAAACAACTAAGTTTGAAGGCCTGTTCCTTAATTTATCCGAAATGCACATATACAATCATGTCTTTTATTTCTCACTTAACTCCCTTCTAGCCCTAGCTCAAGATGCGCCGGAGGTGGTGACAGAGCCCGTCGTCAACCTCCGTCTCGGGTCGCGTGGGTTGTTGCCATGTCAGGTCAATGTAGACCCATACGTCGTGTTTTGGGTAAGGCAAGTGACGTCATCACCTTCCTCCGTCTTGGTCCTGTTCGAAATGCAGAACAAGGTCGGGGAAAGGAGCGGAGTGGGGTATGACAGCGGCGTGTATAACATCACGAATGATTTTTCACTTGTCATCAACAACGTCAAGATCGACACCGAGGGCGTGTTCTCCTGTGAAGTGCTTGACAGGGCCTCATCTAATGTTTTCAGAGGAAAGACAAATCTTACAGTCTATGGTAATTCGTGTCTTAGTTCATATAAATATAGTTCATAAAAATAAGTACAACAATAACTGACCTACTAATGGTTGCTTTTTCTCGATTGTATTTCATGAACTGAATGTGATTGTGTTTTATACATCTTATTATAATATTATACAATTAATGTATCAGTTTAATATGCTCACTCAGCATTATATTTTAGTTGTGCGGTTTTACATTGACATGGATTTTCGAAATATTTATACATATCAACATACTCTTTGTGGGAATATTTATGCGCGCGTGTGTGTGCAGTCTTCCCTCTTTTCGTGTTATCCTTCTTCAGTGCACTTCTTCATTACCTGCATTGTCAGGGGGGAAAAAATGTAATAAACCATGTTTATACCGGCGTACCAAATCGAGTTGGTGAAATGTGATAATTCTGAACAATAAAGGATTCAAATGCAGCAAAAAAGAAACAAAGTCCCTTTTTTCTGTTGTTGTCTGCATCTATGTTATGTGTCAAGTATTATTAATAATCTCTCTCAAAGTTGAAAGAGAATCACCATGTTGCAGCACAAGTCTAATTGTGTCACTCTGATTGTGCTAAAATAAAATCTGGATGTAAATGTTGTCGTCATTTGTAAATTACTGTTTGAGAATCTGATATTTAGAGATATCGTTTTATACACGATTGTTTTCTTTCAAATATACTGTTCCTTTTTTGCAAGTGAAATAATATCAAATCAGCTATGATGTGTATGTATGATATTACTAAGGAATGTATTTGCATTAAAGGGATGTCTGTAAAGTGTCTAACTCCACGAAAATTACTTGGAGCTTCCACGTTATGGTAAGAGAAGAATAAAATAGGGTTAGATTTTGTTCGAATGCCCCTTTAACCAGGAAAGCAGTGTTCTTTTTCAATGTAACTTTCACACATCATTCAGACATATCTTACAATGATTTCGGCACAGGATTAAAGTCTCAAATGTCATTTTGGGCAATATCTGAAACTTTACAGGTGCACCTTTAAATACTTGACATTGTGCATCATCGTTAATATAGGATTTCTCGGTCAATTTCGTAAGTAAGCCGAACAAATTCATTTTATGTTCATTCAATTTCGCCGATTCTGTCACCGCAACAGTTACTGTTATTTTTCGTTCAAATTCGTTTTTTAGCATTTGAATTCATAAAACGATCATTCAAAAACATTTTGTTTTCATTCGAATTAAAACGTGTTTCTTTTTCGTAAAATTTGCATTCAATTTAAAGCGAGACGATTCGCGATTACGTAATAACGTCTTCCGTGAATTCAAATTCGTTTCTTTGCATACAATTTCACACGTTTTGCAGACAAATTAAACATGTTAATCTCACCCAGTATGATCATAGAACCCCGCAAGCTTAGTTCCATGCTAAATCCATTTCAAATTGTACGGTTTGGTAAGCAACAAACATTTTACTTGTCCTCACTAGGGGTGTATACCCACTAAATCAACACTATTTAGCAACTGAACGATCATGTGTTAAGTAGATATAACCTAGCCACATCATCGATATAGAATTAGAATGGAACTAAGCAAGTGACTTTTTAGGAATATGCAATGATATAAGTGCATGCAAAGTGTGTGTTTACAAACTACAGTTGTATTTATTGGAGTGGCGTTGGCGTACCATAATGGGACAATGGTTGGGGGGGGGGGGGTATTCATGCTCTATATATTGATTTATTTTCATGTTTTGATTGGTTTTGTTTTAGATAATTTATTCGATGTTCGTAATCTCTTTGAGGCCATTTATATTTGTGTATATTATATTTAGTCTGTATTGAACATGTTAAGAACAATCTATGAGTATAAGTTCAATCACAATCATAATCACAATCAAAATCTGAATCACCATCACACTAAATCACAATCACAATCACAATCATGATCACAGTCACAATTACCATCTCAGTCACAATCTTAATCACCATCTCAATTACAATCACGATCACGATCACATACATGATACAGTAACAAGCACAATCACGCTACACAATCATTAATGAGTTTGATACATTGTTTTCTCACTGCGCGCACATCTCAATAACTCATGTCATGTGGACACAAACTAAAGAATACACGTATACAATCTGAAAACACATCACCGGATATGACAATACATGTTATATAACTCATTTGGTTTAATTTAGATGAGAATATACCATGTATACCATAGGTTTGTAAAGATAGGCGAATTTGAATGAAAACTTTGTTAATTAGAATGACCCAAAGTGAAATTGAATGGTCCGGACGTCCGATTTGCCATTGTTGACGAAAATGAATGCAAACTGCGCATTTGTAAGCGGTTTGTTAAATTGAATGAAACAAGTGCTAAATCCATTGACCAAATAAGTAAATCAAATGAAAAAGGTGCAATTTTGAATGAGATTTACAAGCCGACAGCTGTATTTCGCGAATTTGAATGGCATTTGTATCAAAACGAATGAAAAGCTTACGAAATTGACCGAGAAATCCTATAATAAACATGTAACCATCTTTTTATCTCTAGAACCCCCAGAGGGACCCCCGATCATCGAGGAGTGCGCTCCAGACACAGATCCCTGCAAATTGGCAACGGATGATGCGGCTATGAACATCACCTGCACCATCACGGGCTTCTACCCATCCTTTGACCTCTACTTCAAGCGGAAATCATCGTCAGAACGGGTTACCACAGGAACCATGTTTGAATGGACCAATCCTGGCGGGACGAAGGGCAAGACGGTGACCATTGAGGCTGAGGGAAGCAACAGTTCATACCAATGCTTTGCCTCTGGGATCGGTGCGACTGCTGAGGCGTCAGAGAGCTATTCACCAACTGTCCTCGTATCAGCTGCAGCAGCCGACAAGGTCATCGTCACCATGACAACCGTGCTGCCACCTGTTAATCATGATCATGGGATAGGCGCAGGGTTCGGTGGGTTAATTTCTGTTAAATCTACCGTCATGATTATGCTAAATGATTGTTTGACTGTATGTGTATATTAGTTTTAATGTACGATAAATACTGATGTATGGACACTAAGACAAATGAATGGCTATTGTAGGAGTAATGTTATACACGCAATAACAAATACATACTTAAATACATTAGTATATTAATACATAATTATATAAACAAATAAATAAATTAGTATTTTTTAAGGAACTAATTTAAATCTTAGAATCACAAAGATAATTAACGTGGAGCAACTCACGTTTAATCTGAGCAATGTCAGTATACCATGTCGTATGGTCGGACTCATTGGGGGCACACTATATGTACGCGTTTGTATTTAATAACAGGTTTCCATCTCGTACTTATTATTTTTTGTTGAATTATTGGGTGGGGCACGTGCCCCCCTGTGCCCCTCACACTCAGGTGAAGGAGCGGGAATAGCCCGGTCGCGGGATTGGTCCGGGCAGACAAGATCCGCGCGCAAATTTTGTCCGAGGTGCCGATATTATATAAATTTGAATGCTAACTTCATTTTTCCAAAATATGGCTGCGAACAAGACTAACCCTAACCCTAAATATGGTGGCTATGGTGGCTTAACCTATGCAAATAGAAGTTAGCAATTAACATTAATATATCCCCCTAAATTGCACTGACTGGACTAATTCAGTGGCCAGATAAAATCCGCGACGTTCAACCTGAATAATGTATTATTCTCCAACATTTGTCATTGACCGTCTCTTTCCCGTCTGCAGTTGTAATGATAGTGATCGTCGTCCTCATCTTGATCTTTGCCGTGGTCGTCATTCTCCGTTGCTGTACTAGGAAGGAGAAGCGTGCTTACACAAGTAAGTAATTCCACTTATTGAAGAAATTTGATAAAAACGTGAAGACATTTGAGAAAATTCTATGATATTTACACAATCTGTGAACATTTTTTTAATATTTACGCAATTTGATGAATTATGAAATAATTTGATGAAGTTAATGACATTTTTATGAAATTTAATGACATTAATGATAACAATTTTACGAAATGTTGTTGGAAGAATTGTATAACATTCAATGTTATTGTGTAAAATATTTTAATGAATTGTGATGAAACTGCATAAAATATTTGATGAAATGTGAAAACATCTGATGAAAGTTGCTTTATTTTTAAAAAAATGATATATTTGATCGTTGTGAAGTTTGTAGTATGTAATATGTATGCATGTTCGTGCGTGTGTTTGTGTGTGTGTGTGTGTGTATAAATTTGTGTATTGGAGATGGACATAACAATTTTGGTTATATATACAGACTGTCCCAGAAAAAACGAAACCGGGTTTCATGGCAGAAATTTGCTGTCATAATGAATAATTTCTTTGATGATATATATATGTCTGAAAAGCTCTGTGTCTCTTCTTTCATTTGATGTACAACTTATGGCACATAATTCACGCAAGACTGAATTAGAACAATGGAAAGAGGTGTTACCAAAATTTGATTTGCGCGCAGAAATTGCAAGTTTGGGTGAGGTTTTGGGGTGAGTTTTAACGGTAGTAAACGTACTTATTTTGAGAAAAGACAAACACCTCATAAAAATACATAATTTTATCTTTTATATGACACCTCATGATTAAAAAATAAATGATTTATGCCAGAGAACGAGTACAATGAAATCATGCTTGATTCCAGCCCAAATGGGTAATTTTCCTGATCTAGCCCGTTTCCCATGGTTTCCCTGATCCCCATGTTTGTGTAAATTCACTCATGCATCAAAGTCCATTGTCAGGAAAGGTGAGCGACTTCTTACTCAACTTTCACTCATTTGGGCAGAAATCAGGCATGGTTTCATTGTACTCGTTCTCTGGCATAAATCATTAATTTTTTTAGCATGAGGTGTCATGTAAAAGATACAAATATGAACTTTCATGTGGTGTTTGCCCTTTTTAAAAATAAGTACGTTTACAACCCTTAAAACTCACCCAAACTTAAAATTTATGCGTGCAAATGGAATATTGGTAACACCACTTTCCATTGTTCTAATTCAGTCATGCTTGAATTATGTGCCATAAGTTGTACATCAAATGAAAGAAGAGACACAGAGCTTTTCAGACATATATATATCATCAAGGAAATTATTCATTATGACAGAAAATTTCTGCCATGAAACCCGGTTTCGTTTTATCTGAGACACGGTGTATAGTAATGAAGAATTCAAGAATGTATTTTTTAAGATTAAAGAGCGCAGTTTTAAGGGGTAAATTGAGAGAATTTCAATATAAACAAGAAATTTCCATTGCCGCGCAATGCGAATGTATCCCCCGGCACTGGCAGCGATTTTTGTGTCATCCTTATGTTCGAAGGAGGGACAAAGATATCCCTCCCCTCCCTCAAACAAAAGGATGGCGTGGCCCGGACTATTGTCAAGACTAGGACCAGCATTACCAAAACAATATGTGTGTAGATTAGAGTATAATGCATCTTTATATAAAATTCAAAAGAAATCTGTCAAGAAATGTGACCTGCAGAGCCGGCAGAGCGCACACAAGACAGCCACCAAAATATGACCTTTGACCCTATAACAGACGGAACACAGGTGGCAGCATCACCAAACACTTACAATGTGTAGATTTTACTAAGACACACCTCCATACAAAATCTGAAAGAAATCCATGAAGAAATTTGGCAGTTAGAGCGCACAAAAGACACATGACCTTTGACCCTATAAAGGACGGAACAACGAGGGCAGCAACATCAACAAATATAAATTTGTAGATTGTACCAAGATACATTTCCATACAAAATTTGAAAGAGATCTGTCAAGAAATATGACCTGCAGAGCGCACACTAGACACCCACCAACATGATGACCTTTGACCCTATAAAAGACGGAACACGGGTGGCAGCATCACCAAACACTAAAGATAGATTTGAGCAAGATACACCTTCATGCAAAATTTGAAAGAAATATGTCAAGAAATGTGGCAGTAAGAGCGCACAAAAGACACAAATGACCTTTGACCATATAATGTACGGAACACTGGGGGCAGCATCACCAACAATTATTATAGGTGTGTAGATTATACCAAGATACACCTCCATACAAAATTTTCAATTGTAAATGTTATATGTATATCATTTGGAGGAATAAAAATCACTTTAAAAAAAAGTGTGTGTGTGTGTGTGTGGGTGTTTGATTGATATTTATAAATGTTTATTTGTATACATGTTTAGATTGATCGGAATTCGCCGGGAATGGAAACCGTGAACTCGGGATTGTCATATCGGTGTTCTTACCATAGACCATCGGAGGTCTCGTGTTCGGATCCCGGCGGTGCCCACTTTTCTTTGCCCATTTCCTTGTATTTATTTCTTATGTCATAGTTCAATTTCCTCTATGTTAAGAACACCTTTGTTGTGCGTGGGGTGAAACCGAATAAAGAAGAACATTTGCAAGCTTAATTTGTTGTGATTCATGAGCCGTCTTCTTTGATTACTTTTTGATCCGAAGTATAATGTGAATGTTTTGGTCTTTTATTAAACAGGATTTCGAAGTTTTTTTCCAAAGGTCATTCAGAAGGAAACCTTCCACGGGTTAGTACATTACTTAGAAGTGATACGGGTAAAGTGCTATTTATTTTCGTTATTGAATGAAATGTACGCTCCATCGAGCGCCTTTAAATTAAATATGTAACGCTCTTTCAAGCGCATTGTGTTGGTTTTGTTGTAAAAATACCTCGCTCATTCTCGGTTGAACGTTCATATAGCATTATTGTTTTCCCACCCTCCCTTATCCCTTTAAAGGGATCTAGTAACTTTGTTGACAAGTGCAAAAAGTGATGCGTGGTTAATGAAATGTGTATTCATGTGATCTGATATGGTATTGTGTGAAAATGTAACGTTAATTGGCCGAGAAATGAGCGAAAATGCAAGGTGATATTTACCAACTCATTGCACATACTTTGTACACGGCTTAAACTATCATGTAGATAGTTTAACATCCGAACAATTCAATCGTAAATATCTTTTGAACGAAATGGAAATTTGAAAGACCAAAATTTGTCCCATGCTTGTATTATAATATGAACACAGGTATGAGAGAACCACTGGAGTTCCAAGTAAGTTTTGAGGATTTGGACAATGTTACTAGATCCCTTTAATTACCACCCTCCTATAATCCCCAGATATTTCCCAACATATTAGCAGTTATCAACGCTCAGCTCTAACCAATCATGTTCAACCCAATTTCGTCTATTATTTGTCGTTATTCAGTCACGTTGTTGTATTGTTACGTATAGTATGATGGGATATATAAAGGAAATTAACTTTCTGACAGATTAATAAGAAGACGGAAAGTATAGCATACACGTGTTATAATACCGTGGACGTGGTGTGGCAATATTGATAGAGCGCGTGCCTTCGTGACATCCCTGGTTTGAAACCAGATTGTGCCCGTCGCGTTTTTCTTCAGCAAGAATCCATTCACATTTGCTGTTCTCGACTCAGGTGTAGAAATGGGTACGGAACGTGGTTCCTTAGCACTGAGTGCAACTTTGAGGTACCTGCCCAAAATGCTCCTTGTTAGGTGGTGGACATGCGCACCTTGTGTACTAGATTGATTGTAGCGTGTGCTTTATAAAGGGATAGTTGAGTTTTGGTAAAGAGAGTACAGTTTTGGTCGAACTGAATTTTAGTAACCAAAACCTGCACCATTACATTACAAACTAACAGTTATAACTCCACCATGCTCGAAAGGAATAACACATTACAAAGGACTAAGTAAAAAGCCTGTTATCATTCAAAAAGACCCGTTAAAACTCAAGAGGGCGCTTTCCAAAAAAATGGTTTCAACCATTTTAAATAAAATATTGTGTATGTGATGTTTTGTTGAAATGGTGATTAGATAGAGAAATAATCAACAACTGTTTATGGATATTTCAGCCATTTCTGAACCAAATTTGATCAAATAAAGATGATTCTGTCATAAACATTGTATATATGCTCTTTCAAATGTGACACTCCGTTTTTCATTATCTCACAAACAAATATTTTGTGTAGCGCCCTCTATACCAAAACTCAACTATCCCTTTAAATACCGGGGTAACAGTGATGCGATGCGAGCGTCGAAAGACGAATCGTAGCTCTACGTATAAGTAATCGACTTTTATATGTATCATTAGGCAACTGATACCAAAATAAAGGTAATCGTTCAAAATAAAAGAAAATAAATGAATACGTTATCTACAATCATCATGGTGCCATTAAGATAACAGCAAAATCAGGGCCAAAATATTGATTAATATAATAATGAATGGACGTATGTGATGTGTGTAAGTTATGAATGAAGTCCGTGAAAATGCAAATGATGCATTTGTGAATCTGAAATGACAACAACAAGACAAATGGAATATATTTAAATCTGTTTAATTTTTTTCAAATTTTTTTCTTCGAATCCCATGCAGACAAATCGGAAGCAGCACTGCGGAACCTGAACAGTAAGGATATTTATATTTTGTTTAATTCTGTATCATACATACGCTGCAAAATACTAGATAGCGCAAAACTTCAATTTTGTAAAAAGTTTCTTTTTTCACTATTTGTGTAACCTATACTTAATAGAAAGTATAAATTACATACAATTGAGCGTTAAATATGAAACAGAAGCACACCCTACATAATGTATACACTGTTCAGCTGTTTTCTGCTTCAATCGGTATGTTTGGGTATCGATGTAACACTTTGTGTGAGTTATTGCAAATTAGTGTTATTATAATAACTATTAGCAGTTTTTTGTCATTTTTGCATTCAGGTCCCTCATGACCACGAACATTATTAAGTTTAACTGTTTTACAAAGACTGACTTATTTACACCCACGATGACATGAAAGTTTCGAAGGTTATGGAATTAGGTGTACCCCGCTAAACTGGTTTAAAAGTTATTTGTCAAATAGAAGGCAGTTCGTTGAGTATAATGGGGTACATTCTGATATAATGCAGATAGAGCAAGGGGTTCCACGGGGAAGCATTCTGGGTCCATTACTTTTCTTATTATTCATAAACGATATTGTTAAGTCTTCTAAAATGTAACATTTTATTTTATACGCCGATGACACCAATATTTTTCTTTCACATACTGATATTGATGAATTGATCTATCAAGTAAATCAAGAATTGGACAAAGTTTTAAAATGGTTTTATGCGAATAAGTTGCGAGTCAATCAATCCAAAACAAAATTCAAGATTTTTTTTTTAAGGACAGATGTAAAAACATACTTTATGATGTTAATTTGAAACTAGATGAAATTGATGTTGAACAAGTTCAAAATGCGAAATTTCTTGGAGTCACTATTGATAATAAATTGACATGGGAAAAACACATTGAGTCAATCTCTAAAAGGGTCCGTTCTAATATTGGTGTAATGGGTAAATTACGAAGTGTCCTACCGCAGAAGTCATTGGTTACTTTGTATAATGCAATTATATATCCATATATATCATATTGTAACTTAGTATGGGGAAGAACATTTGACAAATTTTTGAAGCCATTATTTATACAACAGGAACGTGCCATACGGTTATGCTGATAACGCACAATACAGGGCGCATACCCATCATTTGTTTAAATCTCTAAAAATCGCTCAAACTGCCAGATGTTATTTCCCACAATACCTCGTTATTTATGTATAAGTCTAAGCATGCTATGTTACCACCCATCTTTAATGATCACTTTTGTTTAAATTCTGATGTACATTTATTGAATACCCGGAATAGAGATAATTTTTACTTACCAAGATTCCGTTCTTCTTTCATGCATCATAAATCAATTCGATTTCAGGGACCTGTAATTTGGAACTCACTAAATGATGTATTAAATGGTGAAAAGAGCTACAACCTTTTAAAAAATAGACATAAACAAGCGATACTCGAGAATTATTGAATTCACAAAATTAGTATTCTTGTAAAAAAAATAATTATATATTAATTAAAATTATGTTCTAGATATCTAGATATACACTTTTGTTATAGATTAGCTGCTTAAGTCAGAATGTAAGTTATTCAAAGTATTGTTTTAGCTTTTAGTTTTTAGTTTGTATTGTTTTAGTTTTTAGTTTAAGGGGCTGCTGATATACAAGTTTCTACTTTATAGCTACCCCGGCATATGTATGTACATGTATATTTTTATGACTCACCATTACTGTATATGTATTATATTTTATGATGCCGAATAAATGTTAATTGAATTGAAATATATACATATATATAATAATTTGCATGTAATTGAAAGATACAAATGAAAATATTGAAGATGAATATCTATTTCTTTGCTACACAGTTCACAGGCTACCTCAACATGGTCAAGACGTGGAGGCGGGACCAACAGGTAGGCCAGCCATATGGCATATTAATCACGATAATTCCCGCTTTGTACTTCTATAATACGTAATTGAGACTATTATGTGCAACTTTTAACACATGTGCAGTACAACAAGCCCACAACAGGTTTGCGTTTTAATCTTTGAAATATGAAATATATCATATATAGTAAAGAGATTGGCAACAATATTCTTTCCAGAAATAAAATAACCACAATAACAACAACGCTTATTGTTTTTGTCATGAATCCATATGATATGGTGTCCATATTTCAGTTTAAGTTATTTCAAAGAAAATGAACATGTAACAGTCACCTGTACATTAAAATTCATTTGCTCAGAATCATTTGTGGAAAAACAGTTTGTCCGAATATGATATGAATTAGCCCGAAAATAACCGTTTTTGAACGCAAAGATTGGAAAAACTGGGGAGAAATCTGAATGCATTGGAAAGTATGGTCTAGGCAGCAGAAATGAACGAGGAGATCGACTGGAAGAATTCTGTGAGACAAGCAGCTTCATCATTGGTAACACTTGGTTTGAGCACCACCCAAGGAGACTGTGGACATGGATGAGTCCAGGTGATAGAGCGAGAAACCAGATAGACTACATCATGGTTCAAAAGAGGTGGCGGACATCACTCCAGAATGTCAAGACAAGACCAGGTGCTGATTGCGGCAGTGACCATCAGCTGCTTTTGGCTAAACTCAAACTAAGACTGAAGGCTAAGAAAAAGTGGTACAGCTCCTATAAGGTACGATGTTGATCGTATTCCTGCTCAGTTTTCAGTGGAAGTCAAGAACAAGTTTGAGATGTTGCTGAGAATGGATGAAACGGAACAAACACCAAATGAGTTGTGGGAAGACATGAAAGAAACAGTTGAGAATGCAGCAAAGAATCACATCCCAAGGAAAAGAAAACAGAAACAACCATGGATCTCAAATCAGACTTTTGAGCTATCAGACGAGAGGAAGAGGGCAAAGGCAAAACACAATAGAGGGGAATGGACGAGACTCAATAAAGAAGTCACAAGTAGTGTAAAGGAGGACAAAAGGAACTACATAGAGGGAAAGTGTGAAGACCTAGAACGTCATAAGAACAACTCCAAGGTAGCATTTGCTATTGTGAAAGAAATCACAAAGAAAAGGACCCCAAGATTGGATGTGATTAATGACGAAAATGGCAAAACACTGACAAATAGTGAGGACATAAAGAACAGATGGATGCAGTACAGTAGAAAGCTGTTTGCGGCACAGGAAAATGAAGATGACACACGATGGGAGGAAAGAGATGAAATGGAGCCCCCTCCACTAAGATCAGAAGTAGAGATAGCACTGGAACAACTGAAGGATGGCAAGTCTCCTGGTTTAGATAACTTGACTTCTGAGATGTGGAAGGCTACCGGTGAAGAAGGGATTGATTTGATGTGGCGTCTTTGCTGCAATATCTGGAAGGAGAAAGAATGGCCTAAAGACTGGTGTAGAGCTGTATTCATAACATTACCAAAGAAGGGGGATCTGAAAGAATGTTCAAATCATCTGACAATAAGCTTGATTTGTCATGCAAGTAAAGTACTTCTGAAGGTCATTAGCAGGAGAATGAAAGTCAAGCTGAAGGAAGAGATCTCAGAAGAGCAGGCAGGGTTCCGTGAAGGCAGGGGGACAAGAGATCAGATTGTTAACATCAGAAATGTAATCGAGAAATGCAGCGAACTCAAACACCCTCTTTATATGTGCTTCATAGATTACAGTAAAGCATTCGACTGTGTAGGCCACCATCAACTGTGGGATACAATGACAAAGATGGGATTCCCGAGTCACATAGTAGGACTGATCAAGAATCTTTACCAGGACCAAGAATCTACAGTGAGGACCAGTAGTGGGGATACTGAGTGGTTTGAAATAGGCAGAGGTGTACGTCAGGGCTGTATATTATCTCCAAACCTTTTTAATATATATTCTGAGGACATTATGAGAGAGGCACTGGAAGGTTTCAACGGAGGAGTGAAATTCGGGGGTACAAAGATCACAAACCTGAGGTATGCGGATGACACTACTCTAGTTTGCAGCAGTAGAGAGGAGCTCATTGACCTATTGAACCGTATTAAAAAGGCGAGTGAAGAGAAAGATCTTCTATTGAACACTAAAAAGACTAAAATAATGGTAGTCGACAAAGACAGCAACAACAACGATTTCACCATAGATGGAAAGACGATTGAAGTAGTCAGTCAGTTTGACTACTTAGGTTCCATAATCAATAACAAAGGAGGAAGCACCACAGAGATAAGGAGAAGACTGGCAATAGCAAGATCAACTGTGCAGAGCATGTCTCATATCTGGAGAAGCCGAGGCCTGTCACTCGATCTGAAGGTTCGACTTCTTCGTGCAACTGCATTCTCCATTGCTACATATGGATGCGAGTCTTGGGCCATGACAAAGAACGACAGAAAAAGAGTTGACGCTTTTGAGATGTGGTGCTACAGAAGGCTTTTACAGGTGTCTTGGCAAGATAGAAAGACAAATGTATGGATTCTGAACAAGATTGGTACAGACTTAATTATCAGAAGGGGAATTATGGAACGAAAACTAAAGTACTTCGGGCACATCGTTAGGAGAACTGAAGGAATTGAGAAAAGAATACTGCAAGGCGCAATTGAAGGAAAACGTGGCAGAGGTCGTCCACCTACATCTTGGACTGACGATATCAAGAGAGTGTCCGGGGAAGGAATGAAAAGTGCAACACACTTGGCAGAAGACAGAGTTGCATGGCGTGCTCTCGTGAAGACCACAGCAGCGCTTTACAGCGCCACCTGAACTTGATGATGATGATGAAACGTAAGGGGTGGGGGGCTGCAGCCCCTAGCCCCCGCCTCCTACGCCTCCTACGCCTCCTACGCCTATGGTTCTAAGCAGGGAGCCGGAATAACAAAATTAATAATGACAACGGTCAACGGATCTCGTGAATTAGCAAGGATGATTGAACTAATTCATTTAAAAGGTTCACGTGAGTGTAGATGTTAATTCGTTGTTTTTTTACCACTTAAACAATGGGGTAATACTTCTCCCCCTTTTAATTAATGTTTATTTCTTAATATCATGGTTTTAAATCGTAATTGCATATGATAACTACTATTGAAATATATTATATAAATGTTTCAAATTGTTCATACTATATTTTTGATACAATTTTCCCCCTCCAGAATCTGCACCGTTCATCACTACTGTAAATGTTGAAGGTATGATTCGTAGCTTAATGGCATTGCAGAATGTTCTATATAAATATCAAGTAATGTTGAAGTTTAGTTTATTATTTTACACATTTTACAAGTGACCTTCTCATAATGTAAAATGCATGTTTACTACCGCGTCTCTCTTTACCAGTTATTTACTATCAGATCGTTAATAAATTCATAATTTCCATAACAGCAGAATGTTTGAAACACAAACGTGACAAATTGTCACGTCTTGAAGAAGCTATGAACAATATTATGTAATTATCTTTAGAGGTAATTTATCATATTTTAAATGTATTTCTGAGGGAGCTGGTTCCTTCAGCCCCATCTGACCCATATGTGAGCCTTTGGATTATTTTGCTACGATATGTTTAATAATGAGGTAAATCACATGTCTACACATTCTTGCAATCCTTGTGACAAGTGTTGTAATACAATACAATTATAATCATATATGATAGGACAATAAAGGCCAACTCTAAATTATATACTATAATCATTTTCTTTGTAATCTACTGTAATTTGTATCAATCTGAAATAAATCATCACTCAAACAAATCAATAAATACGTTTGAACAATATAAGACAAAGCAGGATATATATTATATTTTGTTAAGATCCTGTCCATCTTTTGCAAGCAAAAATCAAAGAAATAAGAGAAATTATTGTCTTATGATATGGGGTCATAGTAACTCAACTTGTTCATTTGGCCACCAGTACGTCCTAAAAAGTCGGCGCGGGTAAAGAAGGACTTGGTCACTGAGATAGTCTTGGAGCTCACTGGACGACACGTGAGACGTCTGAACAACGTGGCGATGGAACAGCTCGGGTCGGTGGAACAGGTGGTGATGGAGAACAACCAAGTGCTGTTTGACACCAGGCAGATGCTGATTGACTTCATGTACAACGAGGCGCTGAGTGAAGATATGCTGCAGGAGAGGGTCAGGGAGGCAGCAAAGGGCATCGGACGAACAGACATCGGTCAGCAGGATGGGAATGAGCAAGGTAGGTTGATGTTACAGCAGAAGAATAGTCAGTCTATACGAATGCTAGGAGTGTTTGATTTGAAATAGCCACGGCGTCTATAATAAAATACTTCCTCTTTTAAGTATGTTTGCTAATGCTTAGGTCACAAATGATCCGGGCGCCGTACGATTTTTATCCCTACGGCGGATTTTCTTCGATTTTGGGAAATTGTGATATCGTACGATGTCTGTGAGTTCTTAGAGTATCAGTCACATATTTGTCGGGGCCCGTACGATGACTTTTGTTTTAAAATAAAACATAAATCGCACGGCTCCCGTGAACACAATCTTAGTGCCCCCGTACGGGTGCCTTACGGTGCTCTTACGGTGACTCCGGGATACCCGTACGATTTGAATGGACAAATATTCAGTCTCAAAATCGTACGATATTCGGAAAAAAAGGCTGCGGTGTCCGTGCGGTGCCCGTGCGATGCTCTCTACGACGTGTCTACGGGCTTACGGCAAGTGAAATATCGTACGATGCATTTCTTTTTTAACTCCGCGTTAAACAATTTGTTGACATCGTACGGCGAGGAAAAATGCAACGGCAACTGCACGATAGCCATGGCACCCTTGTGTGCGCCGCAAGATTCCCGCAAGATTTCATCTAAAAGTGGCATCGTACGGGCGCCGTATCCCAAATCGGATCATTTGTGACCTAAGCATAAGCGGGCGCATACTGCATTTAATTCAGATAAACGTCACACGTATTTTGTTTTACTTTTCATTAGGCATCAGAGTAACGGACGAGGAGCTACGAGAGCTGACAGAGCACATGAACCCTGTGATGGCGGAGCAGTTGCTTCAGAAGATTGGTGTAGCGCCCTCATCGGATGATGGCAGTGACATCTACCTGTATCAAAGACTTCGTGACTGGCGCGATGGATCGTCCGATCAGATGGCTGCTAACATCCAGTGGGGCCTGCTGTTTCCTATGGATCCTCTTGGCAGTAGTACGTATTTACATTTTAAAGTAACATAAGAAGTTCAATGTTAGCTTACACATGTTATATCCTCTGTGGACTCGCTTACATGATATCTTAAGTTGTATTCAAGCCGCTCTTTCTGAGCTCGAGAAAACCAAATTGCCATTATCATGTTTATATTCAATGAATCCTTCTTTTAAACATTGTATTTTTAATTGTGTGCATATGAAATGTTATGTTGATATCTATTTTTCATCAGTTGCCTTTCTCACGGATGCTGACTTGGAACTGCTAAATAAGTACACTCCTTGCCCGGCGTACTGTGACAAACTAACTACTAGGACGGACATGAAACATACGCATGGGAAGGGACAGAAACGTCCAAAGGACCTGCTTGCGGATCTCAAGGAATGGCGGGATGGTCTGAAGGATGACGGTCAGTGCAAGTGGGCACGGAACATCCTCCTGGAAAACTTACGCCAAATGGAGTTTCAGAGTAATAATAAAAATTAATATAATATTCTCGATTTCTATAGCGCCTAATATGATTGATACTCATCTCTAAGAGCTTTACAATGATATGTAAGCTAAGCTAGATATGTAAAGTAAGCTGTTATCAAGTTTTGGTCTCTTGAGTATGCTATGGATTTCGTTACGAGCAGGCTGAGTAATCACCTATTGTTCTAATGTTTTACTATGTATTTAGGCATCAAGGATGTTATACCAAATATAAGATGTGGCAATATACTGTTGATAAGGTTGTATCTGATCTATCGTTTTCCTATAGATCTCCCACAACGCAAGGGAACACACGTTCACATAGCTCGTAATCATGATGAGGGATATCCTCCCTTACACCAAGACATTGGTGATCGGAAGGCCTTACACCCCTCTCACCTGGACAAGGGCATCATTAACATCCTGAAGTAGACCAAATGAACTTTGACCAAGTGAACATAAACAATTTGTATGTAAATACTCTCATCAGATTATGATGTTTGCATTGCATAATCTGATCATTCGATGTGTCATTTCCATAGGTCTGCTCCCTCAACGCAAGGGACCCCATGTGCACAAGGCGGAGATCCTTGATGTAGCTCGTAACATCCTGATGAGGGATATCCTCCCCGTCGCCCAGGCAATGGGGATCGATGAGCGGAAACTCGCGTCCTACCGGAAGGCCTTCCACCCATCTCACCTGGATAAGGGCACCATAGGCGCCATTTTCAAGCTGTTGGACCAGATCGATTCGCAGGAAGATGAACGGGAGGATTTTTGCGCTGTATTCATGCGATGCGGATGCCTCAACGTGGCCAAGAGTTTTTTGTTCAGTAAGTGTAGAACCATAACTCGTTTTTTCTGAAGGGAATTCCTCTTGATTCATGTTATAGCTCATTGTAATTCTGTTCGTTACAACTCACTTAACTCATTACCTTCATGAACCTGGCGGGTTAACTGTGTTAACTCAGTAAGGGGATTACACAATCTGTTAGGGAACAGGTTTATTGTGTTGATGAACGTTATTTTGTCTATATCATGGTTTTGATTTCTGTCACTTCTGAGATTACCCAAGAAGGTAAGTAAGCTATAAATGTTATAATAAAGACGTTCATGGAGAGTTACTTTGCTTTACACTATATATGTTGTTCTATATTCTCTCCTACCAAAGGTTATGAGATCTCCCTAGGGGAACTTTGCCGCATCTCAGACGACCTACTCCAGGCCAAACCTCCACCTTCCAAACCTGATGTTAAGACAAAGGGAAACCAGGGAGAGGCGGAATATTCTGGAAGAGTTGAAGGTGTGTCCGGAGATGACGCGAGACCCGAGAAGGCATACCGCAACACCGTTCTCCAGCTGAGTGATGATGAGGTCAGTGAGTTTGGGGAGTCATCCCTGAGGTTGCTAGAATACTGGCAACGCAAGATCCGACCAGTCCCATTCCACTTCAGAGCCTCCATAGCTGATGGCTTGCAGGATGACGCGGAGCGAGTAGAACGCGCACAACTCATCTTCAAAGGTTCGTAAAACCAAAGTGACATAGTTAATTTACTTTCAAATTAAAGTAAAATTTGTTTAGATATTAATCGATCAATACATTAAAGTTTGTTATTGAAATATGTGATGACAGTTTATTCTTTATGATATTACTGTTTTAATTTTGTTGTTAATTTCAGTGAAAATATATGGGTTCTATTTCTGGTTGTTTGATTGACCACTTTTAATTGAAAAAACAATTTTCCTTTAGGTGCGTTTGCCAAATGGGAACTAAACGACGCGTTCGTTGAAGGCATAGTCAACCGGCTTGACGGCGGGGGTGTGATGAACCTGTTAGAGATCGTTGAGGGGGACGAGATGCCAGGAGACCGGGCGTCCAAGAGAGACAACCTCAGCGCACAGCTCTGTAGGTGGATCGAACAGCGATGGGAGAATCGCAACCACATGGGCGATCGGGAGCTGGCCTCCAGGAAATTCAGGGACTTCAATGACAAGCTCCTGGAAAAGGGTTTCCACGAGCTGGCTGTTGAGATTATGACTGTTGAGGAGCAACTGTGGCAAACTAGCAGTAATTAGTTACATTTCCATTAAAACGTCACGGCTGTGTATGAAATATAGACCCGGGGATGTTTCACAAAAAGTTTAAGTTGAACTTAAATTCAAGATGGACATAGTATTGGAATACAAAAAAAAAACAGTAGAGAGAAAAAAGCTCATATGTGAGACTTTCAATCAGTTTGACATCAAGAATATAAAATATCCTTGATAATAGCAAATATGTTAGGCTTTTAAACCAAATTGTATGTATTACTTAACAAATAATGCATTTATTTTACATGGCAACTAATAGCTATCCATTTTGTTATGTCCAACTTAGAATTTAAGTCCAACTTAAGAATAGTTATGAAACACATGTAGGCATAACCTTACATCCGGTCTCATGCGCACACGCACTTATATCACAGTAATGTTATTATGTATCTCCATTTGAAGAAGATCAAGCACATGTGGGACTGATTTATTTTCAAATCTACGTCAGCAGCTGATGTATGTTGCCAAATCATTTGTCAAATCATTTGTCAATATTATCATTTAAACAGCATGTTAATCCACCTGTTGGTGAAAAGAGGGGATGGGTTTTGTTGTCATTTATGTAAGGACTTTAATCCAAACGATGTCACACTAGTTGACTCTATGTACTGTTTACATGATTGCTCTAGAGATTGAGATTGTCATTTACGGGCTGATTCGGTTTCCTCTGTCTTCATATGTGTCTTCATCTATTTGAAAATTCAACACACTCTGGTTCTAGGACACATTATGGGAAACTCTCTTTAATTAAATGCCCTGGCAAATGAAATATTGTTTCATCTGCTTCATATTATTATTGGTTGTATACTTAGAAGGTGTCGCTGGAAGAACACTCCAACAGTCTCTTGCTATAAATACGCTGAGCGCAACGTTATTGTGTATAATTATATGGTGTGTTTATCTACTCTGCTGCATCACATGGATGAACACGGTTGTAATCAATGTAGGCTACGTTTGTTTTGTTTTTGCGTTACAAATAAACGTTTTGTGGTTCATTTTAATAAAAAAAATATTCCGTATTGTCGTCTACATGTATATGTAGCAGCTCATGACTGATCAATTTGATATTACGTATATGGTTGTAATGAATGTTGAAAGAGATACATCAGCAAAGCAGATTGTGTAATACAATAAATCCGCTGTGCCCCTTACATAGTCATGTTATAAAATTCCATGTGAGGTGTATGTTGATATTGCCAAAATCGGTTTCGAGTATACTCTTGGCTGAATAGCGTATAAGTAGCTTTATAGTTAGGGAGACATTTGACAAATCAAAACAGTTTCATTACACTGATACTATATTAAGCCAAACAACAAGGCGCATATTTGAAAGTTCCATTTAATTTAGGTTGAATTTGACCAAGTGGTTGAAGTGGGGTAAAAGATTCTTTTCAAGTTAAAATTGAGATTGTATCTTAGATGATTATGGAGACAAGGCATAATATAATGTGTTGACTACAGACTACGTATTAATTCATTTTGTATTGTTTTTTTCTCCAGCAATACATCGTTTGTAGGGGGCAACTTGTTTTATGTTTGCAACGATATTTATGATAATCGTAAATGGAAGTGCATGATAACGTTTATGATACCCCATTGCATCACTTAATCACGTAGTCATTATTTAACAAAATAATGTACATAATCGTTTCAAGATTTCGTCTTGCCAATATATCCATATGGTAGTTAGGAAAACAATGTGTAAAAGTAAGAGGTTACCATTAATCCATGGTTGAGTGAGCACACATTACAGAAAAAATAGTCATATTTCAAAATTCGCAAAAGTATCATCATCACTACAAATTATTGAGAGTTGGAAAATTACAAAATGCACTGTTTTACAATTGCAATTAATGCATTTTACCACATGTGCCATCAAAAAATCAAAATGAATGGAATATCAAACAGCATTGTTTCATAAACCATGATCAATGCATTCCGCCACATGTGCGGATTCACGACAATGTACAGGCACGCGCAATACCTTGTGACTTTTGAATTGGGCCATTTTGTCTTTAATCTGTGCTCATTCAGCCATAAATTAATGAATATCTCTGTCTCGCACATATCGAACATAACAACTGTGCCAATATTGTGGTCAGACGACATCTTGAAACAATAATCGGTTATAAAATTATGGGCAATTGCTTAGGGGTGAAGTTACTTTTTGTGTTCGGTTTAGATGGCATTAATCAAACATGTTCGGTTTACATATCCCTAGCTCTTATATTGCATGATCATTTTCGAGCGAAATATTCACCCCTGACGCGAACCGAGGGTAGAACAGACTAAGTAAACTAAATAACTGGTAAAATAGTTAGAGTTCATACAGCAAGCAATCATACAGCAACATCAAAGAACATAGGAGTAGAACCAAGGGAGAACAGAGAAGACAATCATGTTGATACGATTAAGTCTGGTAGTGCACTTATTTTATTACGTCAAAATGGCAAACAAGAAAATTCATTACAATATATAATAATGAAAGGACAATGAAATCCAGACAAATTGTTGTATGCACTACAAGACACTACATGGGATGAAACGTCCGTGAAAATGTGAGCACAATCGGTCAAGAAATAAGAAAACTATGGCTCTTTGAAAAGAGGCATTTATTTCTACGAGTGACTCAAATTGGCAACGCACTCTGGCAAAGTTGTGGACTACTCCCCTTACATGTTGTACACAAAATTTCAATTTTGTTAAATTTTCTCAAAATGTATGTTTACTCTTCGTTTGAGTTCAACATAATGCATTTATATATAACATATCATGAGTTGGGGGAATGGAAAAGTGCGACTATGAAGAAAACTGTAAAAATGAGAACATTTGTGTACAAAACAGATGGGGAGTAGTCCACACTTGCTAATTAGAGTTCCCCTTGAACATAAATGAACGTCTTCAAAGAGACATATTTTTCTTGTTTTTTGCTCGAGTATGCTCTAACTTTCAGAGATGATTTTTCCTAATCTCTTGAAGTCAATGAAAGCAACATTTTGCTTGGGTTGCATTGTCCTTTAACATATAATATGCAAATGAACTAAGGGAGAAGAAACTACAACCAATTACAAAATATACCTAACTTAAATGGAATAACCATATTCTACAATTAACCAATAAGGGACGAGACAGAGATGGCATGACATGAGTATTCGATGATGTTGTGGTGAGATGATTAAACACAATAGAACAGATATATCTGGAGTGCACTGTAGATAAAGATAAAGGCAGAGAGGGAGAGAGAGTGATTGTAGAGTCAAGTGGGCAGAATGCCAGAGGGAAACGATATACTAGAAGAGTTACAGTGGACATGAACGAGATGAATGAAATAACTGAATAGAATGCAAACAGATGACATATAATAAACAAAGGCAATTTACTATAGGAACCAAATGTCAAAATAAACATCATACAGGTGTATTGAACAAGTAATACATACATTTTAAATTAAATTATAATGACTTTCCACTATTTGAAAGAGTACCACCACCCAAATATAATATACTTTATAAATGAAATTTAATAGTTTTAGTAGTCCATTTTGCCAAAAAGAAAGAAAAAAAAACAGAACAAATGGTTTCCAGACAAATTATATAATTCCGAAACGCATCACCGTACTAAAGCATGTGTCCATGGGTCTGAAAACGAAGACTACCGTTTGCCTAGAACGAACGCATCGTCCGTGATTCTCTGGTCTCCAAACATACGATTGAAACAAATTGGTGCACTCGCACACGTTTGGTGCATACGGAACCATGTGTATACACTAAGTTGTTTTGTTTCTGTCCATGAGTTTTGTCTTTGGGGTGAACAAGTCTGTGTTTAAGAGTGTTGGCCGGTTTGAAATAGAGAGGGATGTTGTATAGTTCCTAAAGATGCGCTGTATCTTCTCGGACAAGTCCTTAACGTAATGAACAGATATACCAGATATCTTGGTTGTGTTTATTGGGTGTGCGCTGGTCGGCTGTGTCCTGCGGTCACGAGGGTGAAGGGCTTTTTCTATGCTCCAGTTTTTGTAGCCGCAACAGTGTAGGGCTTCCCTAATGTGTCTGTGTTCCTTATCATTTGTGTTCCTCTGATGAAGGGATGAAGGAAGCTCGGTGAAAAAAAGGCCTCACTACTCCCAGCTTGTGGATGAGAGGGTGGTGAGAATCGAACAGAAGGTACTGGTCAGTGTGGGTGGGTTTACGGTAGGCTGTGGTGTGCAGAGTACCATCCTCTTCTAATCTTACAAGGCATTCTAAAGTAAAAGTATCGTTGGTCAGCATTGTGAATTAGGCAAGGAATGTGTGGGAACGAGGGGTCGGTAGGTGATGAGAGTGTTTGGTTACAAGTTGGTCAATTAAGAGGAGGAATTGAAATGGCTAGATGATAATCAGGGGACTGTGATTATAGGGTCTGGATTTATGGATGTTACACCATGAGACCATATTGGTTCCGGAAATTGAATTTGAATTACGCAACCCTTTGTAACGTGTTGGGCATCTATTTAATATCACACAACGGTACCAAAACATAATTCTATGTTTCTTGTTTGGCTGGTGGCATGGTCCTCTTTAATATCCAGCTTAGAATGAAAGTTATTACAGGAGCTTTATGCGACACCCCGGGGATGTCACTACACTGTGGGCCGAATGCATACAGGTAGCAATTATTGCTTGTGCTAGCCTTTTGCTTGAATCGGTACGCATACAAACAAGCACCTGCTTACAAGCCTAACATTTTACTTGTTACGATAAGCAAATGCTTGTGTTTTGACAAGCTTCTCCAGACCAGCTTGAGCTCTTGCTTACTTAGGACATTCGTATTTCAAGATCATGTTCATGGTCATTAAAGGACAATGAAACTATGGCTTTCGGCTACTTTTATCATTTAGAGGGTGAACAGAAAATTTAATTTGATACATGACTTGGCAATTTTGGCCGACTGGATCCTATGAAATCCTTCTGTGAACATTTCCAAATTTCACTAATTGTTACGGCGGCAAAAGATGATGGGAGCGGCCATGTTCGTGTAATTACCCGACATGCTTAGCAAATTCTGAAGTATGCGCGGATGGCCGAACAAAAAGATAGAAAAGCTTTTCACTGATTTACAGACTCATCAAAGCGTCTACAAGTATTCAAATAATGGTTTGAATTGGTGTTATTGAATTGAGTTAAGTGCAGGAATGCATCATTGTTCGATCACAGTGTTTTAAGTCCGCACAGACCTAACAATGCATGGCGGCCTCCAGCGTTCGTGTGAATAATGGTCTACCCGATAGTGTTTTCACATATTTCTTCCAAAAGCAGAAATCTGAGTCGGGGTAATGTTATGCGAAATAAACAAGCATATTACGATGTATAAAGTAGGATAAACTCTTTTCTAGATTTGCATTGGCTTTTAATATAACTTTTCATTCCATTTCAGGATGATGACGAGTTCCTGCTTGATCATAATAAGGATATCTTGTGATTCCCCCAGTGTTTAATTTAACAGCCGTAATGTTATACATATATTAGTGTCGTGTTGGGATCGGGTAGTATTATTAGCAGTAGGAGAGGTACATATATACTTAAATGAAGAACACGGAGTCATGTAATTCCGGAGTATAATGTAGGTATTTATTCACCCCAAAACTTTGGAGTGATAACTGAAGTCACATGTTATATACAGTTCCAGATATAATACAAGTCGAAGAGAGAGCTAGCTAAAATATGGTCTTGATCTGATGGTGATCAAACCTCCAAGTCCTCACATGAGGGGTGAACATACAAATATATATCAAGTCCATTATTAAAAGTGGTCTTTACTCTTGGGGGTCGTTTGGATAAGGGATCTAAGTTCATGGTACTAAAACAAGAGAGCTTTCTTTCAGGGCGAGACGGGGTGTCTAGTTTAAAGACATAACTCATTAATTGTTTACTTGACTGGGAGACGGAGTAAGGACGGACAGGCTATTATCGAGGTGATTAAGGCTTGGGAGAAACTACTGGTCTCACTCAGGAGTGGCGTAACCTTGAGTGGGGCATAGTGAGGGTAATATTACTTTTACCTAAGAAGGGGGGAGGGATATTTGGACTACTACTACATTACATCCCCTTTGTTTGGAAAAAGAGGCTCCTCTCCGTCTTTTAAAAACAATTTTAAGGGAGAACTGTTTGATAAATTGTATTGAACAAGGTATAAACAAATTATGAATGAGCAATTGAATGAATGAAGGGTGGTAAGTGAAACGTTATTCCATTGTTCCATTTCCTCTTTCGTAAATCACTCTTTCTCTCTCTCTCAATTAAATTATCAAAGTGAGATTATCATATCAAAAAACTTAATCATCGATATACTCCATTTTGCCAATATAATGCTGAATATTGTATACGTATACATGTACTAAATCTAAAAATAGTGCAGACTTATGCACAAAAAACAAACTAGTGTAAACTTATACACTTAATAATTTTGAACATTCATGCAGACTTATGCACTGTTCAAGTTAACAAATTATAACTTCAAAGGCAACGTGCAGACTTTTGCACTAATAACACAAACAGAAATATAAATGCTCATCAACCACATAAAAAGTGGCAACACACTGAAATGTGTCAAACTAAAAAGAACATACTAATAATACTTTTCATCATTCCGTGTTTCCTTTAACAAGGACAAACATGTAATCCTAATACTTGTTATGTTATGAAAACTTCCCGTAACCATACCAAGTTACGTGTAAATGCTAATAATCCAAAGCATCATATCAACGTAATTGTAAAGCAAAACAAATTAACAGGAGCGCTCAAGGTGTTGACAGCAGTCTATGTTAAAAGGCTCCGATCGGTGTACTTCAAATGAAGTATCAACATAGAAGTAACTAACTATCAAACCTATCCTGTTTCGTATGTTGCATTTATGCAGTCATGTTAAATCAATGAACATAATGAACAAGTGCATTCAAACTTATCACATAATCGTAACGCAGGATAATTCAACCTGTCTAAGTCATCAAAGTGATGTAATACGATACAATGTCGTCCATTAACAAATATTATATTGGCTTATCAAACAAAAAAAACAAATCTTAGCACAACATAATTCAAGTTTGTGCACTAACTTTCTTATCAAAATCGTACGGCATGTAATAAACTTCTAAATCAATCCATACGAGAAACAGATACGAATGATTGTATAAAAACAAAATAACCATAATAGCTTTAACATCCTTAAATGAGGGTTTACCTAATTTCCATAAGTATATCAATTATATAATCGTCTTTTAGCCTTTGTATGCGACTTGGCTAGGGTCACATTAATTGTGAGTATACTGTACATAAATGTAACTTTGCAAGGGTTACAAAAATTGTAAATACAGTATATAAATGAAAGCAACGGGAGCGCTAAATGAGGGTAATACCTAATTTCCATAATACCTGTATATCAATTGTATATCAATTGTATGCAACTTCTTAGGGTTACATGAATTGTGAATACAGTCAATAAATGCAATTTGGCTAGGATTACATAAATTGTGAACACAGAATATATTTACATGTTCATCAAGAAATGAGTCGATGAAGCAAGCGCATGGAAATGCAGTACGATCAAACACATTTCCCATTAAATTCAATCACACAAAAATAGGGCTAAAAGGGATCAAACTCAAACAGATACTTTCAAATCTGCTAGTCAAAAGCAATGTGATGATTATTAAATCTCACAAACACGAACGTAATTCCTGTAATGCTCATTAAAATGATGAATGCAAGTTCCTCTTATTCTAACAACAAACAGCACAAAAATATGTATAATAATTAATATGCACATAGCTTGTTCAGTACCAAAATCACAACTGAGACATTCTTCATTTAATTTATGAAGTTTACTGATCTATGTCAGTTTTTAAATTTGTCAAACTGCGTCTGTTTACTGCATCTATAACCGATTGTACATTTAAATATTAAAACGTTTTAAACTATCCATTCGTTTTCCAAAATAAGGAAGTTCCAATTCATAATATACTATTGTTATAAAAACTTAACATGAAAGAAAGCGAAAAAAATATCTGTATGCACATGTGGTTTGTTCAGTTTACCAATACTACAGAGACACTCTTCATCTAAGAAGTGAACTGACTGTCTGTCAGTTTAAATATCGTCATACTGCGACTGATAACTGTATCTATAACCATTGGCGCACATTTAGATATTAAATTCATTAAACGTTTCACCCAATTTTAAAGTAAAGTCAAGACGAACATGAAAAAAAAAACAGAATCAAAATAAAACACAATCACACAAATTTACTTTCCATCTTTTAACTGCAGAGCTTTAAAAAAACTATTGTATCATATTCATCTTCCTAGTCGGCATTTATAATGGTTGTCCAAATAGTATTTCATTTGTCTTGTTGGTCTGTGGTCGTTTTGGTCAAGGTCAACCAACAGACAAGCAAATTACTATAGTAACAAATACAAATACTGATTAGTCAATATAAAATAGAAAGTTCGAATAAGAGCTAAAACAACTAAGAACTAAATTATACTGACACACAAACTAAATTAAAACAGTGCAAACTACAAACATATTGTAAATAATATATCTACCAAAAATTACAGATACAAAAACTGTTCTCTCTTACACTCACTCACATACTTGGAACAACAAAATGTTTCACTTACCGAATTCTTCTACATGGTTTTGGGATAGGGGCATAGTTCATTATAGTCAATATGATGATCGATATTCATCATCCTCCTGTATCGTCTACATATCCACTTGTCCTTGTTCTTCGGTGTTGGCGATATCACTGTCGATGTCGTCATTGATGTCGTCCACGATGTCGTACTTGATGTCATCGACGGCGTAGTCGGTGAAATCATGAGCAGTGTCCCTGATGTCTGCGATGTCACGATTACTGCCTTCGTTGTCGCCGATGTTGTCAGTATCGTGGTCGCCGTCTTCATCTTCGTCGCCATCATCGTCTTCGTCACCATCGTCATCTCCTCCAGCTCCGGTTGTCAGGCTGTCAATGGCATGGTCCATGCTGCCTGCGTCGATGCTGTTTTCGATCATGGATGCTGTCCAGCCAAACGAGTTTTGCTGTCTACACAATTGCAAAACGGCTACCTCGTTCAATCTGCAATTCCACTACAAATTGTTCAACCATTTCAAGTCGATCCCGTCTAGTAGTTTATTGGAAATCTAGGCTGTTGTGGTATAAATGTGTTCCTCATCGGTATGTGAGATTAAGCCGATTCAATCATTGGTGGTCGTCCACGAACGAAGAAGAGCATAACTATATAGTAGAACAAGAGTCTACAAAACCAGGTTCTCCACCATGTCGTGTTGGGATCGGGTAGTATTATTAGCAGTAGGAGAGGTACATATATACTTAAATGAAGAACACGGAGTCATGTAATTCCGGAGTATAATGTAGGTATTTATTCACCCCAAAACTTTGGAGTGATAACTGAAGTCACATGTTATATACAGTTCCAGATATAATACAAGTCGAAGAGAGAGCTAGCTAAAATATGGTCTTGATCTGATGGTGATCAAACCTCCAAGTCCTCACATGAGGGGTGAACATACAAATATATATCAAGTCCATTATTAAAAGTGGTCTTTACTCTTGGGGGTCGTTTGGATAAGGGATCTAAGTTCATGGTACTAAAACAAGAGAGCTTTCTTTCAGGGCGAGACGGGGTGTCTAGTTTAAAGACATAACTCATTAATTGTTTACTTGACTGGGAGACGGAGTAAGGACGGACAGGCTATTATCGAGGTGATTAAGGCTTGGGAGAAACTACTGGTCTCACTCAGGAGTGGCGTAACCTTGAGTGGGGCATAGTGAGGGTAATATTACTTTTACCTAAGAAGGGGGGAGGGATATTTGGACTACTACTACATTACATTAGTATGCAACCGTCTTTATGATTTGTTGTTTGTCAATTTTTTCCTGCAAAGCTTTTACTTTACTTGACTTGTATCAGCTGGTATATTAACCAGAACATGACACTTATTCATGATCCATGCTTTTTTCCTTCACTTTTTGTACAATAAGTCCATATTATTTTTACATTTACACTATTTTTTCTTTTAATTCAAGCATAACATTATACCCAACTTTCGTACTGTATACGCCAACATGATGATCATGTTTGTATGTGTTAGGGTCTGTTTCTTCGTATTCGTATTCATATTTGTAATTATTTTGCGGGAAAATCATTGCTGCCAAAGTTAAAGAACTGCAATTGCAAGCTATGCAAAGGCGTTCGAATACACTACCATGACTACGAGCTCCTCCTTGTAATATCGAGCGATGTTCGCACAAGCGGAATGTTTTTTTTGTTAAACACGTAAGCATTGCTTGGTCAAAGGATATACATACTATCCGTTTTTATGTTGAAAAGGGACTATTTTTTTGCCACGATCAAGTTACGCCTTTGAATATGTAGAGAGAGACAGAGAGAGAGTGTGGTATCGACAATCTCGTTCCGTTCGATAGTGCTAAACACTAACGGATCTTGGTAAAATGAAACTTAAAAGAACTGGGCCTGTTGGTGAAAGCGTGACTAGCTGGGATGTTTCTCGGTGCATCGTCGGGCAAGGAAAGCTTGAAGTTCTGCAGTATGTACGTGGTGAACATGAACATCTCCATCCGGGCCAGTTGCTCCCCTGGACATACCCTTCTTCCTGTTATTTCAGTAAAGAACAACACAACAAATCATTGGGGACTTTAGGAATTGCAGTGGCAACATAATACAACTACAACGATGTTGTTTACATGTAAATTTAATAGTTCAACACAATGTCAATTAAAAGGGGAATGAAACGCTGGCATTTTCGCTTACTGTTACTGATAATTGCATAATCTCCATCACTTCTAGTCGTATATTTCATCTTGGCTATCACTAATAACGGAAATAATCCATGATTATGAAATCCCTTTAATCTGTTTTGACTGAACCCTGGAGCCTACCATGTTTTCCAACTGTATCACATGCAACATCATCTGACCTTGCACTTACAAAAGCGGGTTCCGTAACCACTGCATAGCGACAGATTCAACAACAGCGGTTACATAACTCGCTTTTGTTAGTGCGAGGTCAAATGCGCTCGGATGACGTTTCATATGGTACCGTTGAAAACATGGCAGTCTCCACTGGTCACTCAAAACAGATGATAGTGGTTTAAAAAACATTGATTTTCCGTTTTTTGTGATGCCAATGAGAATATAATACAATGTACTAGAAATAACAGGGATTATGCAATTATTAGTCACAGTATATAAGCGAAAATTCCAGGTTCATTTCCCTTTAAATTGTTTGAGATAATCGTGGAATCAAAACAAGTATGTTAGAGTGTACAGGTTCATTTTACACACTGGTATCTTTGAAGTGTCACAATGTCATGCTAGTAGCTGCATTCTTTGAAACTTTTCCTGTTAAATTGCTATGAGGCAGGGGCCGCGGAACCGGGGGGGTTGGGGGCTGCAGCCCCCATTTCCTTGGCTAACAAAATTACTTAACCAAAATATAACAATTATTTAATGATACTTGTTGTGGTGTACTGGTGTGAGATGGGTTGGGGTGGCAGGGGTGGTGTTCAACTCCTCAATTGCCCCCCCCCCCCCCCACACACACACATACACACACACTTTCAAAACTTTTCCGCGGCCCCTGTTAGGTGTATGATATACAAAGTGTTCGAATACAATAACTACAACTTATGATTGTGGCTTATTGTGTGTGTTATAATTGAGAAAAAATACTAACGCATACCGTAAGTTTTACACAAAACTAAAACAAATTTGGAAATAAATTTACAAATACACGACAATATGGTTTATCAAAACAGAAGGCTGTGGTACGTTAACATAAATTATGCGACCGAAAACTCACCGTAACCAAAAAACATCGGCTCCAGGTCTCTCTTCAAAGCCCCAGAGCTATCCAGGAACCTACTCAGCCTGAACTCATCTGGCCTATCCCAGAGTTTCGGACTCTGCGCCAGGTACCACATATTGGTCGTGATGACGTCACCTTCAGATACCAAGCTTGCAGTCACGTGACGCCGAGTGCGCAATAGGGAAATCGAAGTTTGGCGTGAAACGGGAGCATTCCATGATGGTGGCCTCGGTTACGGGAAGATCGCGGTGGTCCAAATAAAGCGGACGCCTTCCGCCACCAACCACTGCACGTATTTCATCGCGTACCTGTTCTTGGTCCGCCGTGTGGACCGCCATGTTGTGCAACATCCACGCTAGTGCGGTGGTGGTATTCTCCCATCCTGCAACCAAGACATCCACAAGAGTGAACTCGAAATTGAAGTTGTCCAGGTCGGTCCAAGAACCCTGTCAATAGAGAAAAAAAAAACAAGTCCATAAATATGGACAAAATAATAATGAACCCTAATTGCAGCGATGATAAATGAGAGGTATCGTGCATGATCGCGATAAACTCTACGGGTGCGCATGGTTTATTAAAGCCGAATCGTGATGAGCCAGCTGGTTTAATCAACAAGGCGCATAGCGCCGCGTCACCAGTGACGATGATGCGTCGAGTGAAATATTCTGGCCCCGTCGCATGATACAATTAGTTATTATTTTCTTTATATGACTCCTTGTCAAGATAAATAAAGGATTTTTTATCACGTCCAGCCTGGCAAGGTAAACAAAATATCCCAATTGCAATATAAATTGAACACTAATGTCGCAGCAACCAATAACCGGAAGCTATCCAATTTCCAAATTCATTTCAATAACACTGAATATCCGGTAAGGTGTGCGTAGCCGGGCGCAAAACATTGAGCTAGCATAACTTAACAGGTAACGCCTTAAAGAACTATTGGAGAAGTTTCGCAGTAGTCGACAGTAACCTGAATTGTCGTTCCAGACATTTTGAGTGTCTTCAGTTACCAAAGGGTTACAAAAGAAGCTTGTGGTCATGCACGAAGCACTCAGTGATTTAAGAGGGATTGAACGGATTACACTGTGCTATATGGTACTCGAAGAAAACTCGTGTATGGCCTACTCACTGCTGCAGTTCTCGTGGCCTTCTCTGTCAGGAAATATTCGACGAGGTTTGTCGGTTGATCTTTATCGGGGTCAAAGGTAGCCGATCGTCGACGGATGGCATTTTTTACGAAGTCGTGTATTCGTTTGTACTTTGCCTTTATCTCGTAGACAGCCGGTAACGGAAGCTTGGACAAGAACGGGACCATAGGCACAAGTCCCCCTGAACCCACAATATCGAAGAGTCGATTCGTTGCCTTGACCATGCCTATAACATTGAAATTATTGACATCATTTGCGTACAAATCTTTAAAGGGGTATTCCGGGCCTGATAAAACCATTCGTTATTTGAATAAGCAGAATAAGAGGCATAATTGGTGAAAATTTGATAAAAATCAGATAAGAAACACGGGAGTTATACCTATATGAACATCATGTAGTAATCAGCGATCGTTTCAAAATTGCCGCCATATGCAACATCATTGACGAGCAACTCGCCATGGCTTTAGTACATGAAAATACACTTATTTCTCATTTTCGTTGCTAAAAAGTAAATTTTCTCTGCTTGTTTTCACGAATTCATAGAAGAATATCGATTGGCCAACCTCTTTGGAATTTGTAAGCTCATAAATTTGCTTTGTTATTAAGAAAATTCAAATTTTGTAAGATTTCCATGTAGAAGTCAAAATGGCTGCAGCTCGCAAGTGACGTCACGATCGATAGCAATTGCGAACGATACTAAAAATCGGAGCAAAGTTCATCCTGTCATTACTTTTTTATTGCTCTACCGTTTTGGCTCAGATTTTCGATCATGATTCTTCATATTCACTTTATTTTATAGCAAACATCACATTTCTGGGGTGGAATTCCCCTTTAATAAATAACTCGACGTAATAACTATTCTTAATCTACAATCGGTAATCAAGGATATATCAATTTAATCACGTCTCCCTCCAAACCCATGATATCTGAGGGTCGACTTCACAAGGCGTAATTGTTCGGTGCGCGCAGAAAAGGGGAAATTACTTCACCGGTTGATAATCAACTTTTAGGATACTGTATGCATTGGTTGAAGACAGTAGTAGTAGTAGAAGTAGTAGTAGTAGTAGTAGTAGTAGTAGTAGTAGTAGTAGTAGTAGTAGTAGTATTTATTTATTTATTCGTTTTATTTCAGTAGGGTAGCTCTGTCAGTGATCGGAGCACTGTTTTTCACAGAGGCCCTACAACATAATATACAACACAAATATACATAAACAAAGAAGTACAAAATATATATTTTTACAAAAGGAAATTCAACATTGAAAGAATACCTGTGACCAATTTACTAAAATCATTTAAAATAAATGTCAATTATTATTTTTCAACATGCGCCAGTATAAATTAAAACAACAATTTTGGAAGGAGCTAATTTAATAATGTTTGGTAGATGATTCCATAAGACTGCTCCTGAATGAGAAAAACTATTTTTACCCATTTGAGTTTTAACTTTTGGTAGAATTACACCCTTGTTGTCTGCATTTCTTGTATTATGAGTATGTACAGATTGTAATTTAATAAACAGTGTAGATAAATACATTGCTGCTTGGTCACTTAATGAATGAAAAAACATTTTACATTTATTAAAAATCCACCTTTCTTCTATGCTTACCCAATGTAAGCGATTTAAAACTTCCTTTGTTGGGGTACGCATCTCGACACCCAAAACCATTCTTGCCATTCTTTTATGTTGGCGTATAAGTATATCCTTTGTACCTTGTGAACAATTAGACCAGGCATTACTACAGTATTCAAAAAGGGGTAAAACCAGGGCACTTGCAAGAAGTTTTAATCCTTCAACAGGTAAATATCTTTTCAAGCGACCAAGAAGGGCAATTCTTGTTCCTACTTTTTTGCTTGTGTTTGTCACATGTTCTTTCCAATTTAGTGTGGAATCTAAGTATACGCCCAAATATTTAAAGGTATCCACTTGTACAATTTCATGATCGTCCAATTTAATTTGTAAAGGATCCTGTATTTTTGATAATTTGTTTGTGGTTCCAAATAACATAAATTCAGTTTTAATAGGATTTAAAGCAAGTTTGTTTATTTGTACCCATTCTTGAACACTTTTCAGTTCTTGATTCGAAACCTTCTCTATTTCATCTTGGTGTATACTGCTAAAATATTACAGCATCATCTGCGTATAACATAATTTCACATTTAGTTACAACCTTAGGGAGATCATTCACCATAATAGTAAATAGAAGTGGTCCCAATATAGATCCGTGGTACTCCTGTATTAATTACACCCCAGTTTGATTCGTTTTTACCAACCACCGTTTTTTGTCTGTAGCCATATAAATAATCTTTAAACCAGGCCAGTTCATGACCCTGAATACCATACATATGTAATTTTTCCAACAAAATCTGATGATTGACAGAATCGAAGGCTTTACGCAAATCTAAGAAGATTGCGCCAGTTAATTGACCTTGGTCCATTTTTCTGTATACATAGTCTGTAAAAAAATGTTAATACTGTGTCTGAGCTATGCCCCTTCCTAAATCCAGATTGTTTAGGGGTAAACATATCATTTTCAATAAAATAAGCATGTAATTGGTCATGTACAACTCTTTCCATTAGTTTCATTATAACTGGTAACACAGAGATGGGTCTATAATTATTTGTTTCTTCTCTATCACCTCCTTTATATAAAGGAGTGACTTTAGCTTCCTTCCACTCATTTGGAATTTTTCCAGTCTGAATTGACATGTTAAATAAACAAGTCAAGCCTTTATAAATAACTGGTATTGAAATTTTCTGTTAAGTGATTTTCAATTTTTTAAATTCTTTCAATACAAAATCATCACAAATTTCATCAAAAACGAATCTATGTGGCACCTGAACAATAACATCAGTCACATTCCTGTGATTTAAAGGAGGATTGCCGTTACTCACATTTGAACCAATTAAAACAAAGTAATCATTCAATTTATCATTCATTAACAATTTCCTGCATATCAACTAAGACATTTCCATTTACTTTAGTAGTAGTAGTAGTAGTAGTAGTAGTAGTAGTAGTAGTAGTAGTAGTAGTAGTAGTAGTAGTAGTAGTAGAAGTAGAAGTATTAGAAGTAGAAGTAGTAGAAGTAATGTAATTAGAAGGATAATAGTATGATACCTTGAATCTCTTCATCATGATCATCGGATTCGTAGGTTGCCCCAGTAAAGATTTTGATGATGATGTTGGCGATGGAGGAGTTGATGAGAAGCTGAGTATCCACGCTTTCACCTCCCGCCTTCTCGATCTCCAGAATCAAACACTCCGCGGCTTCACCGATAATTGCTTGAAAACTTGTGCATAATATAGAACGATAATTATGATTTCAATGCTATTATATTATTCTTGTAACCATATTAAAGGGATCTAGTAACATTGTCAAAATCAACACAATTTACTTGGACCTCTGTCAGGTTTTACATCCTTTGTATTTATTGTTATTTATTAATATAACTAAATATATATAAGCATGGACAATGTTTTTCCCTTTCGTTATTAAACAAATTATGATTGGAATGTATGACACTTTCAACTGTTTATTATACACCTATAATGAGTTAGCAAATGTCATTTTGCATTTTCACTTAATCAAGAAACAGCTCGGATCACAAAAATATACATTTTATCAAGCTTTATTACTTTGTTTTACCACAATTTTACGTTTGCTGAAAGTATAGTATTTACAAATGCCAAAATACAAGAACCAACATACTTTATATCACAGACAATGTAAACGATATATATCATAACTTATAAGTTAAAGAGATCTAGAACATCGTCCAAATCCTCAAAATCCAATTGGAATTCTAGCGGTTCCCTCAAACCTTGTTGCATTCGTATTACAATAAAAGCATGGGACAGGTTTCGGTTTATCCTTTTCGTACATAAGATATTTACGATTGAAGTGTTCAGATGTTAAAATATCCACTGGATATATGGATGTCGTAACCGTGTACAAAGTCAGTGCAATGAGTTGGTTAATATCACTTTGCTTTTTTGATCACTACTTGGCCATATAACATCTATTCACACAATACCCAGTGGACATATCACATAACATCAATACACATTGTATCAACCATTCCTCACTTCTACACCTGTCAACAGTTACTAGATCCCTTTAATACAAATTGAGTCGAACAAAAGCCACTTTTTGAAAATTCACTTTTTGGAACAGTGGACATATCAGATAACATCAATACACATTGCATCAACCATTCCTCACTTCGACACATGTCAACAGTTACTAGATCCCTTTAATACAAATTGAGTCGAACAAAAGCCACTTTTTGAAAATTCACTTTTTGGAACGGGTCGCGAATTTGAGTTTCCCAAACCATTCAGCAAATCCTTGTGAATTATTCATAAGCAGTGATGTAGGCCACAGACTTTAGTGAAAACTGTGCATGATACATTTACTAAATAAACAGCTACTCACCATGTATTATGGCAAAAGAAAAGAAGAGTCATTCAAACCCATGACCCCAAGAGCTGAAGTCCACAGCGTGACCAATAGGCTACGTAAACTGCTGATGGTCAGTATGGTCTCATTGTAATTATAACCCCCCCCCCCCCCCCCACAAAAAATAATAAATAAAAATAATAATAATAATAAATAAATAATAATAATAATACATTTCCACAAAAAAAAAATTAATAATAATAATTCCAAAAATTAGGGGGAAATCGAGCGACATAGTGCCAGAAAGAAAATACACATTAATCAATAATGAACCTTCAAAATAGCTGTTTGTTAGTTTGAAAAACACTGCAAGTGTCGTTTGTGCCGCGCGCTTCGGAGGCATACAATTTCTTATCATGAGCTCATATGATTATTATTATTATCATTAATATTAAAAGTGCACCTGTAAAGTGACAGATTTTGCCCAAAATTACATTTAGATTTCAATCTTGTATCAAAATCATTTTGAGATATGTCCAAATGATGTTGTGAAAGTTTCACTGAAAAGGAACACAGCTTTCCTGGCTAAAAAATCGAAATATGCGTCAGCTTTTACACGAATTACTGTATGACGCTTATGAGGTTTATGACCGTTCATCAACGCTCTTGACTGAGCTGAATCATAGATATCGTCATACTAAAAGGGGTATATAAAATCTAACCCTAATTTATTCCTCTCTTACCATAATCTAAACAACACGGTAGAAGGAGAAACAAGGAAACTCCTAGTAATTTTACAGACACTTTACAGGCATCCCATTAATCCCATTGTAAGCTTCATTTCGTTGCGGGAACCCACATTTCAAAATGTGTTGAACAATGCAATTTTAAAAAGGCGCATAAATCAGATGGAGTTTCAATTAAACCCTCATCTATAGATCACCGACACAGAAAATAGAATAATTTAAAACAACATATCTGTCAATTCTGTCCTTAATGTGCTCAACACAGATCAAATTGAGATATGATAAACACATAATTTCGAAGTCGATAGGCGGAGCTGTTATTTAGTTATTCTGGTTAAGAAGAGGATGCCTGTTTGTCTAATTTATGTGTCATTTGATTGAAAACCAAGAATAACAAATTGCCAACATCCTTAATTCACAGAGGCTATCCGTCCCCGTACACTCTACTGGGGCCCTTTAAAAGTCGGCTCATGCTCCCCACCCGTATATGGCACACCGACTCGCCAAAAAAGAAAATCGCTCGTCAGAACTCTGCACATATTAAAACGATTCAACATTTTCCCCTTATATAAACACACAGCTTGAGAGTTCTAAAATGCTGCAGTCTAAGTTTTCTAGGAGCTCAATCCCCTAGACTCTATCAATGGCTTTATACTTACAGGAAGCACCTGGACCCATCCCATACAAGACTCTTCGCTATACTGCATTGCCATGCCGCTATACACTACTCACAACAAGTAAGTACCCCCTAGTATTTTGTCATATATCTCAAAAAGTGTTCATCGATTTTGACCATTCAAACGATAATGAATGCGCAATTTTCTTACGCACAATATGAGTGGTAAATGGTTGCCATAGCGTTACGTTTTTCATTATCAAAAAAAATTTAATTTTTCTGAAACAAAGTGCAAAAAAAAAAAGTTGCACTTTCAGTTTTATTTGGCATAGTAGGTACATTTTGTACACGAGTAAGCTTTTGAAAACTGGTTCCACAGTGAAACAATGCGGCAGTAGTACTGAATTACATAACAGATTAGTGAATTAGGCCAACTTCAATAAAGATGAACTCAGGACATGACTTTGCCATTCTAATCCCCAGCAATTTCATATTGAATGGCCTGTTTTAGAAAAAATGCATGCTTTTGAAAAATGGTGTCACTAAGAACAATGCAGCAGTAGTAGTAGATTACATAATAGATTTGTGTGTCGGGTAATCTTCAATAAAGATGTTTACTCGTATACAAAATGTACCCACTTTGCCAAATAAAACTGAAAGTGCAACTTTTTTTTTGGCGATGAAAACGTAACGCTATGGCAACCATTTACCACTCACATTGGTTGCGTAAGAAATTTGCGCATCTATGAATGAATGATCAAAATTGGTGAAATACTTTTTGAGATATATGAAAACATGCTAGGGGGTACTTACTTGTTGTGAGTAGTGTATACAGTACACACCTATAGCCACTATTTCTGTACCTATTATCTTGTTTTACCTGTATCTTGAATGTGCCAACTTGCAAAATACAAAAGCTTCCGGGAACTCTGCCCCCTGGGACCCCCATCAAGCGATAACGGGTCTCTGAATCCCACATGTGCAAAACTTTGAGCAGAGGTCGTAATTAAGCTTACATTAATTCAAATGTATATTTGTATCCATATACATGTAAAATAGAAAACGTCTTTGTGCTAATCAACAAGCTTTCATGGCTGATGTGCCCCCTAGGCCACTGTTATAAGAGCCTTTGACCACCTATACTCTTTCATTCTTTTCCTCGCTAGGCCCTCTACAATACGCTACGAATAGTTATACTAAATTTTATACAATTTTATCACACATTATAGCAGTTGTAAATGTCTGAAATCTAAAAGCTTCCGGGGGCTCCGCCCCTGGACCTCATTATGTACCTCAAATGTGGCCCCTTTACTCAACACATTTAGGACTTCGAGGCGTCGAGCCATCAAGACACTTCAATTGAGCGCAGAATAATACTTGTTTTGTAATAAAATAGATAGACGTTGTATTCCTATGTACATTATTAAATTTTCTAAGTGGCTGAAATAAAAAAGATTTCTCACTGGTGACTCAGGAATTTTTTCTCCAATTTTGCCCCCCCCCCCCCCCCCCCCCCCCCCCCACCCCCCCCCCCCCCCCATTTCGCAAAAACGGATCGAGGTCTGTGTGTGAATAAGTCCAATAAAATGGAATTCTTTGCTAATTTACAATTGTTCACCCATTAAAAGCTCAAATATTGAGAAAAGTCGGCCTATAAATACTTACCCGTGTTCTTCTTTCCCGAGATGGCATCAGCTGCGAAGAAGGTCAGCCTATCGGACATATGACGGCTGTCGCGAAAGGCCTCCTTCACCAGGTCATATCAGCCAGGATGTGGAAGCGCGTGTTGAACAGTTTTGAAGGAGATGATGGGTCCGTACTTGTTTAGTCCAGGCATTGATCACTTGGTACTGGTCTCGCTTGTCGAGAACCAAGCTGAGTAGGCTGCCGAGTATCGGGATCCCTTTTGGTCCTGGTGGGTAGTTCTTTCCTCGAGGAGATGGATGATGAGGAAAATAACGGACGTCGCTAGTAGCGATAGTGCGAGAAAGTAGCTTAGAGATAGAGCAGCCATGATTTTCCACGGTATCATGCGAAATCAAGAAGTGAAATCGGTGTAACCAGACAGTGTAATATTGCAATATAACATTAATTTGTAATGACTCCAAAATCACATACAAAGCAGACAAGTGTAAAATATCATGGAAATCATTCAAGTTTGATACAAGCTACAAACTGGGTATGAAAGCTACCTTGGGAAGCACTTAGAAAAAACTTAGGCAAGCACAAATCCAATATGGCGGCCATTTTCCAACATGGCCGCCAAAACTATGTTTTAATACAACTATTTACTGAGTTGGCCGATATCTTGGTATAATATATGATTATGTTTATTGTTGTGCTGGGTATACAATAGACAAGATTCTTGTCGAACATATTGCTCTGTACTTCCCTCTCTATCCGAGAAATGTGCAATCATCATCCTGTCGTTGGGGCGCCCCGGTGAATATCGCTCACGCTAGCAAAAACTGTACAAGAAACACGCGCGTGTAATAATGTGTGCATGTATTGTGTGCGCGTCCGACGTACAGTCGCTCGTAGTCGTGCGTGCCGCATCGGTGCTTTACGTGTATAGAAGTCAGCCAAGAAAGTTGGCAAGGTATACAATATAAAAGGATACATGACGTTGCAAGTCTCAACCAATGAGCCTACTGGGTGCGGGAAGCTGGTGATGGAGATTGGTGCATGATTATTGCCCACCAGGAAGTGGGGGCAAATTAATACTCATTCAATGAAAATGGACTCAGTGCGCGTTTAAATTAGTTTTATATTGTTTGATTTTCTGTTAATATAAACAGATCCAGGGCATTGCCATCATGTATCCAGAATTGGAGATATGACGGTGCACGGGATAGCAAAGAGAATTCTGGAGAGCAGGGTATCATAATGTTAAAGAAGACAGCCTGTAAAAAACGTAAACATAATGCTAAACCCTGATTTCCTCACAGAAAGGGAGAGCAATATCCCCCCTCTCCATTAGCTACGCCATCATAAAGGCTTGTGTGTAGCACAATCGTTTAGAATGACCGCCATGTTGGATTTTAGCCATTATATAGATCTGTATGTATCACAATCGTTCTTAGCATATGAAAAGCATATACATCGACATCAAGATAATCAAAATCGGCCAACTCACTCAATTTTGATATCAAAAAGCAGATGGCGGCCATCTTGGAAAAAAGGCCGCCATGTTGGATGTTTGCTTGTCTAAGTGTTTCTTCCTGAAAAGTGTCCCCCAAGTGTATGCCTGCATACCAAGTTTGCTGCTTGTATCCAATTTTGAATGATCGTTACTCTTCTACATCTGCTCTACTAAACACTTAGTATTAAATTCCAAACGAAATCGTATCGGTTGTACTATTTGCTCACGAAAACGCATCCAGGCATGTCGCATTTTGTATCACAGCGAAAAATTTTACATCACTTTATTGAATATATTATAAAGACAACAAACGAAATCAAACCAATATAATGGGCCTAGGTCATACCTTTGCAAAAGGATATGCAGGGCAGTAGCAAACACAAAACATAATCATAATGAAACATGGATATAACAACGAAAACACAAAACCTATACTAGAAACATAACCAATACATTAATACATCAAAACCTATACGGTAACTAAATAATCATGTTTACGCCATGTGTCTTCCCATTTATCAAAGATACACGGAGGTGTTATATTATTTGTATTTATTTTTATTTTTTTTAATTAGCGGTCGTACACCACGAAGCATTGTCTGTTTGTACAGAGCATCAGATCTATTGTCAATAAGTTCAAACACAAGCATAATCAAAAAGAGACAGGGGCCGGGGTTGGGGAAATGGAGAAAGAGGGGGAGAGAAGGGATGGACGAACAGTGTAATTAGGGGCGTCGATCACGGGGGGGATGGGGGGGGGGGGGGGGATATATCCCCCCAATATTTCAGGTGGGGGGATGGCCTGTATATCATCCCCCCCAATATTTGGGGGTTCAAAAACATATAATAACATTAAAATTAAGGAGCATAATTGCCCCCTCTCATGAATGGAAGTTGTTACTATAGTCTTCTTGAAACCACTTTTTTGATAATGCTAAACTGCCCAAATCCCAAAATCTTCCGGGGCTACGCCCCAGGAACCCCCATTAAGGTTATTTGACCCAGTACCAGCCATATACTCATTAAATAGTTTTATTCAGGACTTCTCTCTTGGCAAACGTTCAGGCGATCCCTGGCCCACTTTGCGTTTGCGCTTCGCTCACTAAAATTGAGCTAACTATTCAATAGTTAATTGTATTTCTGGATATTATAAATCCCAAAGCTTTCTGGGGGCTTCGGCCCCCTGGACCCCCAATAAGCTTTCCAATGTGGGTATCCCTTGACTTATTCTATTCAGGGTTCCATCAGGATGATTGCAATCGACAGTATTTATCTATCAGGCTAAAATTCATCCATACTTGCACAGTGCCCTCATCATAACAGGATGCTTGCAATGTGCACTTAATAATCTTCCAATCTCTAAATAGCTAATTCAAAAGCCAATTAACTAAAGAATAGTTAACTCTATATTTACATATAGACAACATATTTATATCTGGATATTACAAATCCCAAAGCATTCCCGGGCGCTCCGCCCCTGGACCCCCAATAAGCTTCCCAATGTGGGCATCCCATGACTGATGCTATCTATCAGGCTAAAGTTCATATTGGACAAAGCCCAGCTCATAGAGATGGTCAAAATGACGAATCATCCCCCCCCCCCCCCCCCCCCCCCCCCCCCCAATGCCGAGAAGAAATCGACGCCCTTGGTGCAATACATGTAAATTGATATCTGAAGTGGTAACTCCAGAATAAGATAACATCTTTTGCATTGAGCTTTAAAGGGAGAGATCCTACTTTTGCAAGCCAAAATTCAAAAGTTGCGAGGTTATTGTCTTATATGAAAGGAAATGTCATTTAATAGCATGCCTGAAAAAT
>JBAMJV010012831.1:0-10000 GCA_037951105.1 Echinarachnius parma
TCTTTTTGTTTGTTGCTTGTCAGGCGAAAAGGCAGGAAGGAGTAATTTTTTCGGGCGAAAAGGCAGGAAGGAGTAATTTTTTCGGGCAAAAATACTTTAGTCCACCCCGTCCTGTACCCCTGAGAAAATGTGCCCCTTCGCTCATGGCCAAGTTTCACTCGTCCGCTTTGATAAGGTACCCAAATCCTCCTCCCCCCCCCCCCCCCCCCCCCCCCAGTTTCAACTATCAAATGTTACCTAATCGCAGTGTAAATAATTATTTACGCATGCGGAATATGAAAAGTACATGTTGAAACTGTTTATACATAGTAGTTGTAAGCTTTACAAGTGCCATCTCTTGCCAGTTATGTGCAAGACCGAATATCGTTAGAGGGAAATACCGGAATTCACATGAGAATTTAAAAAACAACGAGAACAAATTCCGTACAATAATTATTATCAAATTGAAGACAATCAAGAAAGATTCTTCGTATATTAATTATATAGGTATTATTTTCTTTGTGTTTTTAAGTGATTGTGGGTTTGTTTGCGTGTCTGTGTCTTTGACTGTGTGTGACTTTGTTACGAAGTTCTATTTTTTTGTTTATATTTCCGATAAATTAGATATTTCACTCCTCCACCCCTCTCAATCATCTTCTTGCCACACCCTTCCAGCCTTTTCGAATCTTAATATTCTTTTAAATTGCATTTCATCGTTTTTATTTTCTAAAATATCCATTAAATAGTTTCCAAACATCTTGGCGCGAATTTCCGTCTCTAGCGGCCACTGCACCGGACATGACCATTTTGCAATCTATAGAGCTAGGGATAAACACGAGAAGAAGCCATTTGACAATGCCATTGAATTAGTTCATGGTGTTAGTGCTCGTGGTATTAATAGGGTAAGCTGTCTAAGCGAGATGGAGAAATTTGTTAGCCCCGAGCGCTCTTCTTTTTTTCTTTTTTGAGAGAGAGAACAGGAAAATAATTACCGCACAAAAGCTGCACCTTTCACTAATGCGTTGAGGGGAGACTATTAACCCGTTGACTGCTGGATATTATAATCATTATGGATTATGTACATATTATATATTCCAGGGTCATAGTGGATGGGTTAATATGGAAAAGACCTAGGAGATAAATAAATTGTGAATTTGTGATGAATTAAGCGCCTACACACCAATTATGGTTGATGCATTTAGTTTTCGTTTAATATAATATGAAGCATTGTGATAACTTAATTTTGATGTACAACAGCTTTCGATACAAAATAATGACAAGCTCAATTTATACTTCATCCACGAAAGCGCATATGTCACAGTCAACATACAACCCATTGCAAAAAGGATGAAATTAATTCTTTGTATAGATTCTTCATAACAAATTATTTAGCAATTTAGACAAAACACAGTTTCCTGAGCATGGTGAGAGTTAATGTTTTGATATGACCGTGCAATTTTTATACTGCTAAAATAATTCACAGTCAAATTTAAGTTCGCTTAATTTGATTCGAGGCACATTTAATGCATGTTTAATATCCGTTATTAATGTGCTATCATCGTAAAAGCTTTATCACCCTCTTTCGCATTGTATTGCATAGCTGTATTGTGTTTAAAGCAAAACAGTCATTATTAACGCACTGCGAACAGGCGAAGAAAAAACTGAACAAAGTCCAACATGGAAACTAAAGACAGGTATCAGAGTAAAAAAAACACAACAGTTAAAAATAGTATAATTGTGAACGTAACCAGCATAATCAGTACAGGCAGATAGAGCAAGGTCACCTCACCTAATGAACGACCTTTTATGGTTATTTACACTGCTTTTCTCTTCACTGTCTCTCTCTCTTTATACCGATTGGTCTTTTATACATAAATTATGTTTATATTGCCTTTCTCACACTCTTTAGTAGAGTCAGTATATCCAGGCTCCTAACTTATTCTTTCCACTCTCTCCCTGCATCTCTCTTCTCACTTATTCATTATCATCTTCCTATACAGGGTGGCCCCCAAAAAACGGAACGGGGCACTTCCCAAAATATAATACCACAATGTTTATGTTCATCGGATAGGGTGTACTTTCCAATGAAAAATGATACCAAGAACAGTAATTTTGGTCAGGTCGTTTTTATCAAATCATCCCCTCTTTATCTCCCTCAGCCTCCTTCTCTCTATGCTCTCTCCGTCCTTTTCCCTTACCCCTCTTTCCTACCCCCACCCCTCCTTCCCCTCTCTATCATCTCTCCCCCTTTTCACTCCCCCCTCCCCCTCTCCTTCTGTCTTATATCTCACACCTCTTCACTCTATCTCCATCTCTCTCGCCAAACGACCGGAAAACTAGGGCCGCTGAGGCAGAAAACGCATCTCCTCGAGTTTCAACAAGTACAATTTGTACAATGAGCATGCTTTAGGTAAAGGACGACATAAAAGCACAAACACATTATAAATACTCAAAATTAAACGTGCACGCACACACGCACGCACACACACATACAGCATAAAACATACATACATAATACAAACGCGTACACATGCACACACACACACACACACACACATACTTGTAGGAGTCTTCAAACGGGGATAACATTTATAACACCTTCAAACGGGGATATCCCCGCTTTTTTCGGCTTTTTTGGCTTATCCCCGGTTTGCCGGTGTGTAAACATGGACATATGCCCAATGGGCATACACACACACACATTCACACACACTCACATACACAAACAGTCCATTCATACACACCATCGGTTACATGATGTAAAATGGGCAATTAAGGGATATCATTCAAAAATCATAATAACATACAGTACAGCCCTTAAGACGATCCCTATATAAAGCACTATATATAGAGGCTGTTCGGAAAACGGGGATATCCCCGGTTTCCGACATATCCCCGTTTGCCGGTGTGTAAACCCGTGTGTATCCCCGTTTGCCGGTCCTTACAAGTGCACACACACACACACACACACACACACACACACACACACACACACACACACACACACACACACACACACACGCGCACACACACACACACACACACACACACACACACACACACACACACACACACACACACACACACACACACACACACACACACACACACACACACACACACACACACACACACACACACACACACGCACACACACACACACACACACACATACTACTAGCAGTATGTACTTCAATTAAGAAACCAAACCACATGTAAACAAAATTATTATGAATGGGCATATGCATCACATACGCATAAGAACAACAAAAATGTATACACATAATAATTATACACTGTATGAATCATAATGTCGTCTCACACATCACTTTGCTTAAACAATATTAGGTACTGTTATTATTAATAATCAGTTTTGTTTACCCAGGGTAGCCCTTGCATTGCTTATGCACAGTTCTCCCCGAGGCCCTGTGTAGTGTCTCATATTATTAACACACTGAACAACTACAGAATAATAGAGGAACGTGTTCTGTAAATTAATATTACAAGGCTCGATACCTGAATTGCAAGTGTCGTCATGTTATCACTATATAGATTTGACGTTGGAATCGCTTTTTTGTAGGGAGAGCTGTAATAATTGTTTTATTTTTTGTTCATAGTGGATTTTCCTCGACAGGCTAGCATTACGGCCCCTTGTGAATGACTGTGACGCCCCAATTGAGGGCTAAAGAAGCATATTCTATAAATATTTGGTAAGAAGGACATAAGACGGGTTATTTGAATGAAAGAAGAACTAACATTATATGAAAATTCCCTCTCAAGTTAGACAGTATCCATTATCTTGTTAGAGAGATAAATATAATATGGTGAATCATGCTAAAGTGTAAATGACTGCAAACTGCACTCACACAAATACACATATATATACACACACACACACATAGACACACACACACATACACACAAACACACACACATACGCACGCACCCAAATACACACACACACACACACACACACACACACACACACACACACACACACACACACACAAATACATACATGCAAACATATACACACACACACACACACACACACATACGCATATACAAACAAGCAAACAAACACACACACACACACACATGCAAAACAGACTTTAGCGCAGTATACACACGAACAGACACCAAATGTATTTTCTTTCGTTCTCCTCTTATACTCCCTATGGGTTAATTGAAAGATATGACAGTGAGCTGCTTCCCAAAATACATTTCACCTCGGAGAGAAATTGGCGTTTCTATTCGTTTTCATTTAACCGAAACAGAGACTTCTTGGCGACAAGGCTATAGACATAACATCATGGACGTCTTTTAAAGAGTTAAAGCTGCATTGACGAACCACTGTATACCTCTAAACTATTAAAGGGATCTAGTAAACAATGATGAATGGTTGATTTATTGTATATTGTTGTAATCTGAGATATCCACTGGGTATTATGTGAACATTTCAAGTAAAATGGACGTTATATGACCGAGTAATAAGCAAAAATGCAAAGTGATATTCACTAACCCAGTACACTGACCTTGTACACGGTTGCGACTATCCAGTGGATAGTTTAACATCTGAACACCTCAATCGTTATTATCTTTTTAACGGAAGGAATATTCGAAAAACCGAAACCTGTCCCATGCTTCTATAGTTAATACAAATACAACAAGGGATGGGGGAACCGCTAGAATTCTAATTGGATTTTGAGGATTCGGACAATGTTACTAGATCCCTTTAAGTACAATAATACTCAAATCATTCATCAACGTTTTTATTAAGAATGTTATCCTAATTACAGTGCAGAATACTTAATTCCTAGAATAACTTTTCTTAATGTTACCATTCCACCGTGGTATAAGCCTATTGCAACGTACGATGTTTCTTGTACCGTATATGAAACATTTCGGAAATATGATTGTGTTATTTCTTATTATAGAATGGGTTGATAAATCCCTGCAATCTGATTGGTTGAGAGCAAAATTTGTGCAGACAATTAATTGTACTGGATTCATGAAAAGTCATGCGTCCGGTAAAAAAATCATGCGTCCGGTAAAAATGTCATGCGTCCGGTAAAAATTTCATGCGTCCGGTAGCAAATTTCATGCGTCCGGTAAAAAAATCATGCGTCCGGTAAAAAAATCATGCGTCCGGTAAAAAATTTCATGCGTCCGGTAAAAAATTTCATGCGTCCGGTAAAATTATTTCATGCATCCGGTAATTTTTCTAATTTTTTATTTTTTTACTTTTTGGGGGGCGTAACAATGCCCATTCTATAAAACAGATGATGCGCAAGTTTATTTCGTGGGTCGGTGGAATTGTTTGCACGCGGTAAGGGGTGGCATCAAAATGATCACTGCCGTCCCGCTGCAGGATCCCGCTTGGGCCCGATCCTGGACGATCGGCGAGCCGCAGTATACCGCAGCACACTTGAAACCGATTTGTTTCCACCAGTCCCCTGCAGGGGGACGGAAATGTACATGCATGGTCTTACCGCGGGGGAACGATATCGTTCCGCCGCGGGAGGCCGCGCCTAGGGCCCCGCCACCGTACTTCGGTGGTTTCACGTGCTTATGCTAGTAATTAGACGTACACAATTTGTCTAGCGCATGAATGGACTATAGCGCCGCTACTATGCCACCTGGGCCTGGTCTGTCGATGTTGTTAGTGTGATCCCTCAGAAGACATAACATCGACAGCTGACGCAACTAACCCTAGCTATGGCCACTTTTCATCCTATTTTTGAAACAAGGTATGTAACGCTACCCAGATTTGTTTGTATTGAGTTTGTATAAAAGACTTACGTCTACTCTAGACGACTGATATAATGTCGGCTCAGAGGAGGCTCAGAGCGTATTGTTGGATTGCGGATGAAACTGTCACGTTAAAGATTTCGTCATGAATGCGATGATGAGATAGCTACCTAGATCGATCTGATTATTTTCCGGCCCGCACGCGCACTCCGGACCACATTCCAGCAGAGATTAGCATTATCATGCAGGCATGCTGAGTATGATTTGGTCGCTCGAGTAGATACTAGACCTACTCGACTCTTCCAACATTAACAGTCGAGCGAGGTGGCCTGGCAAGGCCATCACACCAATTATACGTTACATGCGTGTACATTGTACACATGCACAGGCTAGCTAGGCTAGGCTGTGCGCGTGTACGTGGTAGTTGCATTGCGCATGCATACATGTACGAGTACCGTACACGTACCTACGTAGGTACGTGTACGGTACTCGTATGCATGCGGCATGCAATAATGATCTTCGCGGGCAAGAATCGGGATCCCGCGGCCCGCCGCGTTGAGTCCCGCCGCGTCGGGACGAATTCCTCTCCACAGCTGACTCAGCTGATCGGGACGCCGCAGCGTACCGCTAGGAACGATCAAACCCGAAAGTTCGAATACAAATACGTGCTCTAATCGTCCCAAGCGGGATCCCGCGGTAGGGCGATAGTGATCATTTTGACGCCATCCCTAACTATGGAAACTAGTCTAAACCCACTCGGCTTCGCCTCGTGGGTTTAACAGTTCCATAGTTACCTTGTGCAAACAATTCCTACCGACCCACTCGTACCTGCGCATCATTTGTATATTATGCAATCATTGTAAAACTATTGTCATTTTTATCTCTATGTGGACCCTTTTGACAAATCAGTCATGCTGAGAGGGCAATCCACTCTTTTAGAGGAAAAAGATACAATAATAATAATAATAGTAATAATAATAATAATAATAATAATAATACTTATAATAATAATAATAACTCGCATTTGTATTGCGCTAAATATAAACATTCATACAATACATAAATAAATAAATATTATACATACATGAATTAACTAATGAATTAATTAATTAATTATTAAGATAATTAACACGTTAACAAAAAATATATATACAAACTTATTAAGATATTAGCTTTATTAACAAATGCAAACTCCTGAATGGACCTTTAAGAACATTAGCACCGTTCGATTCATCATTCTATACGCGCTGCGTTTATCAAGCCGAGCCCGGAAGCGCTATATTTCTGGTTGTCAAGATGCTTCTGCTAGATGACACTTTCTCTTTTAAGCCAAGCGATGGGACAGTCAGGATCAGTCTATGGAGGGGTGCGATTACAGTGGCGTAGCGTGGTCGGACTGATATGGGGCCCACGAATCGTAGGGGACACACTCTTAGGTTTTTCCCCTTATGTTTTCTTTTGTTTTTATTAAATTATTGGGGGCATGAACGTGCCCCCAATGCCCCCGCCCCCAGCGCTTCGCTACTGTATATGGTAAGGATTCCATTTCTGACGGGAGGGGAGGGGGGGGGGGGGCGGACTGTCCGTACCCCAAACTAGTATTATCTATTTCCGTATAATCCCGTCCAAAGGAGAGCAGAGAGAGGGCGAGGATCACAACAGCAGGGAGTCCTCCTTCATCATCGCCACTTCGTATTTGTCCAAGATGATTTCCCCAATCGCTGCAAAATGCTATTCAGGGAACCTCGACAAAACGGTTTCCAACTTGAATTATTTCCCAAACTTGGGCCGCTGACTGAAAACATCACAAACGGAAAGAATGTGAGCTACTGTTTTTAGTAAAATATATTCATTTGATTTATTAAATCATTTCTTTTGGAGGGGGGCAGTGTCCACATTTTGACACCCTCTCTGCGGCTTGGTTGACATTGGACTGGTCGAGATACTGCTACTGTTAATCTGTTTTCTTTCTGATTGATCATCTAAGACCATTATCTTTTTTAAATTTTTATATTAAAGGGGTAGTTTAGTTTTGGTAGAGAGGGCGCTGCACATCACAATTTTTGTGTGAGGTAATGAGAAACGGAGTATCGAATTTGAGAGAACGTGCAATTTTAATGGCAGAATAAACTTTATTTGGTCAAAATCGACCCAGAAACGGCTGAAATATCAATAAATATATCTGATCCTATAATTATTTGGGGCCCAAATAATTAGATGATTTTTAGAAAAAAAAATAAAAATGCTTGCACTTTTTCAAAAATGTTCAAAAGCGTTTTTTAAATAGTTGTTGATGATCTCGCTATTTAATCGTCATATCAATAAAACATCACATGCATAATTTTGTATGAAAAATGGTTGAAATCAATGCCTTTTAAAAAAGCGCCCTCTTGTGTTTTAATGGCTCTTTTTTAATGATAACAGGCTTTTTACTTAGTCGTTTGTAATTTTGTATACCTTTCGAGCATGGTGGAGTTATAACTATTAGTTTATAATGTTACTGTGCAGGTTTTGGCTACTTAAGTTCAGCCTTACCAAAACTAAACTACCCCTTTAAGATAATGGTCTCAGATAATAATGAACAAAAACAGAACAAATGTATATTGACATTCCAACTTTCCTATCCTGATGGTAATCACGAACTATAAAAGAGAATGTGGAACATGCGTTACCCTATTTTCCGAATATTGAGAATGACCAATTTGTGGTGTCTGCACTGCTTATTGAGTTTCCCTCAAATTAATGCATAATTGTAGACGGGTGTGTCATAATTATTATAATCTGCAATTACATTTTTGACGTATGTTATGAACTCGAGTATGTGCACGAATGTGTATGTGTGTTTGTGTATCATTTTTGCATGTGTGTGGGGATATTTTTCTTATATAAACGATGCACATTTCACCGAAAAGTGGTTCGGGTAACAGCTCATTGCGTACGTTTCATTTAACCGTCATAGTCCTAGTATAGGAAAGAATTACACACCGTATATGTTTGTGTGTACTGTGTGTGTGTGTGTGTGTGTGTGTGTGTGTGTGTGTGGGTGTGTGTGTGTGTGTGTGTGTGTGTGGGTGTGTGTGTGTGTGTGTGTGTGTGTGTGTGTGTGTGCGTGTGTGCGTGCGTGCGTGCGTGCGTGCGTGCGTGCGTGCGTGCGTGCGTGCGTGCGTGCGTGTGTGCGTGTGTGCGTGTGTGCGTGTGTGCGTGTGTGTGTGTGTGTGCGTGTGTGTGTGTGTGTGCGTGTGTGTGTGTGTGTGTGTGTGTGTTATTGTTCTGTTCTCTGTTTATGAATAAGAAATTAACATTGGCCATTTTTATTGTTTATCTTTATTAAATTGTATATGTTATACTTGGCCATATAACATCTACTTAAAGGACCTATGGCCTAATTTTCACAATTCGGCTCTCTATATGTAATTTTTCCTGAAGAAAAAAATATTTGGCAGTCATTTCTCATGAAATCAATCAATTTTGGGGTAATTAGTAAATATCTGATTGTCCTGGGAACGCCCCTTTTAAATCGCCAAAATGTGACGTCATCTAAAGTACGGACTAATGAACTAAATTATGTATATGACGCGTCATGACGTAAGCCAATGAATTGTCAATCACATGTCAATCACGCTGCCGATTCTGGACCCTAAATGTGGGTGGGGCGTAAACTGGCTGCTAAATGAGATTTGGCATTAGAAAATTAGTCTTAAATAACTACTGTGTTTATTTTCATGGATTTTTTTTTTCGGCAGACCTATTTTACAAGTCATCAACTATGGAATAAGTGCCAAAGTACGGTGTATTCTTTAGGTCCTTTAACGTGTTTCACACAATACTTAGAGGACATATCAAATCACAAAACTGCATATTTTACACAAACAAAAATCATCACTTTCTGCACATGCCGACAAAGTTAATAGATCCCTTTAAGACGAAATGATATACTAGTATACTTTTTCTATTTCCCCATTCTAAACAAATTATACTCCAAATTCTCACAAATGCACAATAAATAGAAATGAAACACAGTGTCCTCATACCATTCACAAACAAATAAATTCCCCTCCAATGTATAGCCACAATCAATAGTAATACACATGGTGAAGACGAACATAACCAAAATTGTATATCGTCCCATTCTCAAAAAAAAAAAATCACTCACATTTCTCATCAATACACAATGAAAAGAATGATATTGAGGCAAAATGAAACATAATTTTATCGTCCCATCCTTTAAAAATGTCCACTCCGATTTCTCACACAGTGCACTTTCAACCCT
>JBAMJV010012832.1:0-31999 GCA_037951105.1 Echinarachnius parma
TGAATTTAGCCCTCTTTAGCGACATTTATTAGCACGAGTCTTCTTAATACATGAGCCAGGTGTTGGAACTTGGTTTAACATTTAATGAATTCGAATGACATTCAATGCTTTTTTTAGTTAAAACACGGTTGTAATCACGGGAGGAGCCGTGCACATTAATGAAATATCACATTAAATATTTAATTTCAAACCTAAATGGGGCTGTTAATAATATTATCTGTTTGCTTGCTTGTTTTTTTTTTTTTGGCCTTTATTTGCTCTGTTTTTCTTCAAAATGATAGATAATCATTATACAAACAGTTCTATATCTCTTCATATCGGCACAAGAGGTTTTAGAACATAAAATAAGATACAAATAAAAAAAATTGCAATGTTCAATGAAAAGTAAAAGATCAAGTCCAAAACACAGAAGACCTCCTTTAACCTTTAATTATGATTATATAATATCCTTTTGACAAACCTTCGCGCCTGAATGCCAGAAACTATTACCGGTGAAAGAATACAGCACGTAGTATGTGTAAGATGAGTTGCAGCCGCTCGTATGATAATTATAGTCGCCTTTGCTAGTCGTTCGTGCCTGTTCAAGGCGGAACAGAGATAAACATGAAAGTAACGTAGAGAGAATAGGGAATGGATATACACACAGTAGTCGGTTTGGATGTTGGGGGGGGGGGGGGGGGGGGCATGAAAATTATTTGAGGGCACACCTTATGTTTATTTTTATTATTTTCACAGATGTTACCCTTTTGTCAAATCATTAGGGGCACGTGCCCCCCATGCCTAACCCTCCCCCTCAACTACGTCATTAGCACGAAAATCATTTTGGGGGCACACCTTATATGTGTATCTTCATTTTGTCACAGATTTTGGCCTTTTGATATTGTTTTTTGTCAAATTATTAGGGGGTGCCATGCCTCACTCTCCCCCTCAACTACGTCATCGGATACGCGATGTAAATGAAGATTTGTCTGAAGTACATGAAACTGCACCGACATGACAACTCGTGAAATGTAATCACTAAACTTAATTTGTTATAAATTCTCCTGTGGCCGATCAATTTCGACTGCCAGTTTCGTGTGTAAATGTTGTCAGCATTATAGTGATGTGAAGAGCAATGATGCGTGTTCTACATAATACATGAAGTAAAGTCTGCATTTGAATCGAATTTGTGCGAGGAGCAATTCATATGTTTTTAAGAAATGGGCATTTATTTTTAAAGGGGTAGTTCAGTTTTGGTATAGAGCATACAATTTTAATTGCAGAATAAACTTTATCAAAATCGGCTCAGAAACGGCTGAAATATCAATAAATATATCCGATCGGAATAAATCTGGGGCCCAGATTCATTCAATTATTTTTTTTTTCATTTACAAAATGCTTACACTTTAAAAAAAAATCAAAAGATGTTGTTAAATAGTTGTTGATTATCATCAACAACTATTTAACAACCTCTTTTGATTTTAATCAGTATTTCAACAAAAACTTCACTTGCATAATTTTGTATGAAAAATGGTTGAAACCAATGCTTTTTAGAGAGCGCCCTCTGGTGTTTTAATGGCTCTTTTTTATGATAACAGGCTTTTTACTTAGTCGTTTGTAACTTTTGTTATACCTTTCGAGCATGGTGGAGTTATAACTATTAAATTGTAGTGTCATTGTGCAGCTTTTGGTTACTAAAGCTCAGCCTTACCAAAACTGTACTACCCCTTTAAGTTCACATAATGTGTGTTAAATACCTATGATTGTAAAATTTAAACAGTCAATCATATCTTCGCTAATTAGTGACCAATTTGTTAGAACAAAGCATCACATGACAGCTTGTGATGAGGCCTTCCTAATGGTATGAAAATCTTCATTTTGATTTTTACCGACAAGTGCAGGGTTTTGCTATATAACTGGTCACAATTATATGTATCCAGGCTCTTGAGAGGTTAATATAAACAAAACAATTCGGGCCAAAAGCATTCTATAATCGGGCAGAATCGTCCCTTTATGGGGCAAATTCGTCAATTTTGGGGCAAACTCATGACATATTGGGGTAACCATAATGTTGCAGACAGTAATGATGATAATAATGAACATTCAAGGTAATCAAAAGTAATATGAATTAAATACATATATTAACGTTTTCTACAACATAAATGTACATTTTATTTAATTGTTCAAGGGTTTTGTGATAGAAAGGTAATAGCAGATACCAGCAGCTTGGAAGCGAGGCTTGCTATATGATGCTGATCCCTGCAATCATGGTATCTATAGTCTATTTGATATTTCAGTATACCAAAATAACGAAAATACGTAAACAAACAGGGTAAATTTGCAACCAAAACGCGAGGTGTATATAATATCATAATTATCCTCTCGAAATGTCAACCGTCGAGAAGCAAGATCAATAACTTCGCTCTGCATCCTCCCACGCTGTCAATCCTTATCCTTCTTCCTTCTTCTTTCTCAACATCTCCCAATCTCCCCACTTTGAGCTCGTGTCTTTCTCGTTCTATACCCCTTTCCACTTAATTCCCTGACACTTTCATCCCTCCCCTCCTCCTCCTCCTCCTCTATCTCCATCTTTCTCCCAAGGGCTCTTATTTAGATGGATTATCTTTCTTTTCTTTCTCCTAGCTTTTACCGTTTCTTTTTCCCCCTCTCTCTCCAGCTCATTTTGTCTCCATGCACGATCTCGTATCTCTCTCCTCCCCCTCATCCATCTGCAAGATCTGTCTCCCCACTTGTGTGCTCTTATCTTTTCCCCCTCCCCCTATCTCCCCCCTCCCTATTTTGATCTCTCTCCCCCTCTCTGGTCTCTTTCTCTCCCCTCTCTTCCCCACTTCCCCTTCCCATAATTATACATTCCCACTTTAATCTCTCTTCCACGTCTACATCATAATTATCTGCCCACTTTCATTTATCTCATTTTATGTTCGTCGCCATCTCTTTCTCCCTTCCTCCATCTACATGATTTATCTCCTCAATTTCATCTCCATCCCTCCCTCTTTTCTTCCCCTCTCCCTCATACTCCCCCTCCCCCGTTCCACTCCCTCTCCCCTGCCTCCCTCCCTCTCTTTCCTCATCCTTCCCCACTTTCTTCATCTGCGTTCCATTTCCGTCTGGCGTTTCCCTTTTTATCGCACCTTTGATCCCCCCCCGTCTGAATTATTGATCTAGCTTTTAAGAAAATGTAACCACTTTTAAGAACGTGAATAAGGGAGTGTTTTCTAATCATGCTAATGTCATTAAATTAAATGGCACAACCGTGGCTTTTAAGCAGTGTGTATTTATTTATCTAGTTATTTGTTTATTTGTAGTTATCTTCTTCTTTTTTTTTGGGGGGGGGGGGGGGGGGGGTGAGAGATGACACTTATTCGCGAGCTTATACCTACCTCATTTCATGTGTTCTCTCTATTTCATTATTTTGTCAAAAAGTATTGAGGTGGGGCCCCGCCCCCTAGAATGAGAATCGATGACGTAACCGAGAGGGGCGATGGGAATTTGTCCCCCTTTTGGAATATTTGCACTGCCCCACTCATTCCAGTTGTCGCCCCCCCCCCCCCCACACACACACACAAACATACAAAGGGTGATAACAAACAAAATAACCCCCAAATGACCGTGGGGAAATAAAGAAATACAAAATGTATTCATTTAAAAGAGACACGCTTTTATACGTACTTCATCCCCTACGCCGTCTTCACATGCACCCCTTCTTTGGAGACCGTTATCCCCTATATTTGCCCCCTCCCCACCTCCTTTATGACTGACCCCATGGCTATACCACTGATATTTGTCATGGAAATTACGATAATATTTATCTCATAATTATATAGGTGACCGTTCTCTAGCCGGCTTTTGTACTGTATGTCGACCTTGAACGTGTATAAGTAACTGTATACATAAAGTCATATCAGTTTGCTTACAATGATGCTATATAGATGAGCATTCATTGCGGTTGATATTGGGTTACATGTACATAATATATGCATATCGACATCATAATAATAATTGGAAATGTATTCCTCTTTATTACATTATCAAATATACGGTACATATACATGTACATCATTGCTATACATCTCCATCCAGGGATAAAGCATATTACATTACATTTATACTACTAGTATACCCGTAACATTTATAATAACATACCACGTATGTCATGTTTCTACCCGTATGAAAATGCGAGTAAATAAGCATAATTTGTTCGGGGTGGGGGAGTTGAGGGACCAAAGCGACCAAGTCTATTATGTGGTAGTGTGTATAACTTTGTGGACTTATGCGGCGTTCCCACTGTCGTGCGATCCGTTACGAACGCCACGATTGGCCATTCGTAGCTGATCGTGGAGCTTCTCTGAAATTTCAGGTTTGGATACGAGGTGATGCGAGTCGATACGTTCTGGTGCGATCTGGTGCGCTTGGATGCGATATGGTCACGATTGGTCAATTTCAGGTGATACGATCTGTCACGATCTAGTCTCCCGTTCAGATACGATCATATACGTTCCGATAGGATTGTCCCGATTGAGTCTACGATTTGGTCTCGATGTGACACGATCATCACGATCGGGTACGTGCAGATACGTTCGGATACCTTCCGATACGTTCATCACGAACCGACGCGCTCTGTTGCGATATGATACGATTGTGGTCGCGATGTCTTTCACGATTAGGATCGAGAGTGATCACGATTTGAGCTACGATTGGACCCCGACGGATATATATACAGCCCGACTGACAATGGTCTTTATTGTTTCTCTCACCTGGACTGACTGACAGTGACATTGAGACACCTTGTCACTGGAAACAACTATCGGTCCCTTGCGTATGCCCTCAGGTGTGAAGTGTCCAGCATCTCAGAGATAGTTCCAGAAGTGTGCCAGACAATTGTGCAAGCGTACAAAGATGAGGTGTTTAAGCCTACTTGTGACCCCTGAAGCCTGGACAGCCCTAGCTAAGAGCAGAGATGGAACATCCCCCACGCCATTGGGGCCCTGGATGGCAAACACATTGCTATCAAGAAGCCACACCACACTGGCAGTCTGTACTACAATTACAAAGGCTTTTTCTGATACCAATCCTAGCGATGGTGGATGCAGATTGCAAGTTTGTGTGGATCGAGCTTGGTGGAAAGATATTTGGCGACTATGAGCTGTTCAACGGTCTGGAAGTGGAAGCCCTAGGACTCCCCCACCCTGCCCTCTGACTGCAAGCCCTGATGACCACCAAGACATGCCCTTCTTCATCCTGGGGGATGACGCCTTCGCACTATTGAACTACCTCATGACGCCATGCGGCACTTGTTGCTGCTGCTGCAAAGGAGGCCACATTTCTGGCATCCACCGTCTCAATGTGAGGGATCAAAAAGGAGAACTTATCCCACACCCACTTTGTGCTGTGCTGTGCTCTGTCTCTGTGCTGTTCATGTCGGTAGTGATATCTCCTCCAGACCTACTCTTCTTGGCGCGTTTCTTCAGCCGGCCCATCATGGTCCTCATGCTTGTGTACCATGTTTTAAGTTGCGCCACAGTAGTGTCTATCGTGGCAACCTGCGCAGCCCAGAGATCCTCCTTCTGGGTGACATCCTTGAAACCCGCAAGGCGTTTGCTGTAGAGGACCTCATTTCTCATGAGGAACTCGATGATTTCCTCTTTTTGCTTTTCAGTAAAGGCAGTTACTGTTTTGTTCTCTTTGCTTTCTGGGTGGGGGTGGTCTCCTCTGCCTCCTCTGGTGCTGGCTCTGGCTGGACTGGTTTAGGTTCAGGGGGTGGGATAGGCTGGCCCTTTCCCTTCTTGCGTTTATAGTACCCTTGGGTGGCATCTCTCAAAGGCTTCAAAATTACAAGCAAGAGCAAGTTGACAGTGACTATGTGCTCGCTTTAAGTGTAGATCACTGAATGAGGCGCATTCAATCTTGTCCGGTATATATATGGGCGCGAGATCTCATAACAGACCTTGAACGTCCGTGAAAAGCGTGACTTATCGTATCTACTCGCATTTACTCGTATCAACTCGTATCTGCTCGTGAGTCATTCGTGTTAGGTCGTGAACAATGGTACCCGACAGAGCGTCACAGATCGTGACAGATCGTGGGAGATCGCATCACATCTTAACAGAGCGTGGTGTTTGTCTTGTCCAAGGTTGATCCCGATCACCACGATTTGGAAGCACGATTAGATGCGCTTTGTTACGCTCCAATACGATCTGATGCGATGATGACGATTGATAATTATTCGTGTTGATCGTAGACAATTTTTTGAACCGTTCCAAAAATTTCCTACGATCAACACGATTGCCACGACTGACCTTACGATCTGATAATATCTTGGAATAAGATATATTCAAAAGAAAAAATGCAAGTATTTTAGACTTTTCATACATTTTACAAAATTGTTTTTAAAAACCAACGGCTTTCCATAGTTTCTTAGTCCAATATAGAGTTAAGTTCGACTTAGGGTCTTTGTGCAACATCCCCCAGGGCAGAAGGCCCATGACGTTCATGGATCTACTTATCCAAATTTTTGCTATCAATAGTAAAACAAAAATGTCGGTATATAAATACTTTATAATATATATATACCCAGCGTTCATGACAATTTAATAACAAGCTATTCATTCCCAAAGTCTATTGACTTTTAACATGACATCGATGATATTACATCACTTTCCGTTGTTTGATTATTTTACTGGGCACACGAAAATAAGCTGTAGTATACGTGATTTTGTTTTGCATACGCATTTAACAGTATTATGCCCGACATGAGAACATACATAGTTTGCATAACAATGATTTCCCCAAAAGTATCGATATGTAGCTAGTTCACATAAACAACACGATAATTGTTTTTAAAATGTATATGTGACATCGATAATATAACAGCAAATTACGTTTGTTATGGTTGTTTGGATTTCCGGGAAGTCAACGCGAAAGCAAGCTTCAGTCGTTCACACAACAAATAGGAAATGAATGCGGAACAAAATTGGAAAGTGATTTGATTATATTCATGTTATTGAAATGAATGTCTTTCATTATTATAATTTTCCAGACGCACGCAGAATCCTTATTATGATGTCAGACATGAATGCGAAATCAATTTGATTATACTCTTACATTAATGTAAAGAGATTATTATTCATGTCATTATATTCATTTGCCAGACACACATTACTTAAAGGGATAGTTGAGTTTTGGTATAGAGGGCGCTACACAAAATACATTTTTGTGAGATAATGAAAACTGAGTGTTAAATTTGAAAGAGCATACAATTTTAATGACAGAATAAACTTTATTTGATCAAAATCGGTTCAGAAATGGCTGAAATATCCATAAACATAACCATTTGTAATAAATGTGGGGCCCCACAATTATTCGACAATTTTGAACCAGCCGTTAATTTTTTTTTAAATGCTTCCTCTTTTCAAAAAAATACAAAATAATAGATAGTTGTTGATTATCTGTCTATCTAATCACTATTTCAACAAAACATCACATGCACAATATTATATTTAAAATGGTTGAAACCGATGAGTGTTTAGAGAGCGCCCTCTTGAGTTTTAATGGCTCTTTTTTTAATGATAACAGGCTTTTTACTTAGTAATTTGTAATGTTTTATTACTTTCGAGCATGGTGGAGTTATAACTTTTAGTTTTTAATGTAATGGCGCAGGTTTTGCTTACTAAAATTCAATTTGACCAAAACTGCACTCGCTTTACCAGAACTCAACTATCCCTTTAATGTTATGTAGAAGACATAAAAGAGAAAGAAATAAAACCCCAACAATTTGATTTCACTTAGGCATTTTTGTAAAGATATTTCATTTCTTTAGTTCCTTTCATTTTTTTAATTACGATCATGGAGTACATACAACGGGGTTTCGCTCTACTAATGTATTTATCACATTTATGTGTGTATTACTTTATTTAATGGAGTATTCTTCGTGGTTATATTTCATGCTTTTCTAATTTAATGTAGTAACATCATTAATTGCGGGACACACAAACTGTGTCGGACATGAAAACGTTAGCTTTTATTTAAAATATCAATGTAAAATCTATATCAAATAGAGATCCTTATTAGCTCATTTTGTATCACCCTATACCGATCATAGTCTATACATATTATTTATGTTTTAAAATGTAGTACATGTATTAGTAATAAATATAGAGTTTACTGTTACTGCATTTCTGTTCTATAAATGTTCATTATATTATTTGACATATTTGGTGGACCAGACCTACAATGTGTTTATGAAATTTAATACGCATTTGATATTTGCTATTATTGTGGATATTTTTATAGAGATTCCTATACTGTAACACACTTTTTCTTTTCATCAGGTTGTACATATACGGTAGGTACACACGGTCTACATATTTAAGAATGTTAATACTCATTTTATATTGTTACTTTGGTATTGAAGAGATTCACATTTATATATACTGTATATCAACACTTTTTTTTCTTGTTCTCATTAATAGGTTTTCATTTGCCAGACGCCAGCAAAACATAATGGAGAATACGAAATCGAAACTAAAGTGTAAATGATCTGAATCTACTCTGGATCCGAGACCACTCTCGAGAGAATGAAAAGGGTAAGTGTGTTAATTAGGGCTCGACACTAGCACTTGCCCGCTTGCCCGGGGCAAGCAAAATTTGATGTCGGGCAAGTAAAGTTTCATAAATTGTCTAGTTTGCTAGTATGCCCGATAGGGCAACTAAATAATTATTTAATCCTCACGAGAACTTTGTAATTTCATATGTTTTCATCTCATCTAGAAGTAAGAGGGCAAGTAAACATTTAATATTAGGGCAAGTATACATTTCAAAATTTCAAAATGTATGATTTTACTTGCACAAATTGGCTAGTATACAGTTCTAAACAAGTTATAGTGTGGCGGCATAATAATAATAGTTTACATCTCAGAATTTTGTATCATCAGGGATGTAAAAGCAATACAAATAAAAGCGAACATTTGAGCTTTGAGAGTATTTGTATACGTGCATTACCTCTTTCAGTGGCGTAGCGTGGTCGGGCTGATTGGGGGGGGGGGGGGCGCACAACAATTATTGAGGGGGCACACCTTATGTATTTCTTCTTCTTGTTGTTGTTATTTCTTCTTCTTCTTCGTATTGAACTGCCTCCTTCAATTCTGAAGATTCTTGCAGTATGTTGGTTGTGATGTACATGGTTTACTAGTCAAACATCTTTATATTATGTGCATATTATGGGTTTAGTTCGTGTCTATATTTAATGCACATAATTATGTATTATGGGGTTTATAAATGCACATTATTATGAGGTTGGAATTCATATTTGTATTATGGAATTTATTTATGCATCATGGAATTTATACATGCACATATTAAACATATTACAACGAACGATGTATTGTGTATCTCGATTATCTTGGGATGCCGTATAATTGTCTTATGACGTAAGCACAAGCGTTTCCATAAATATCCATAGGGGAAGCAGTCTATTCAATCCATCATATTGTGTGCGACACTCATGTACTTGGTCGTTTTATAGGCACACGCACAAAGAGGAATGGTACCTAATGTATTATTGTACAAAATAATATGGTGCAATGTAAACGAGTCAAAGAGAGAGAAAAAGAAAGATATAAAGACATGATAGATTAATATAAAGATATAACGATAGAGAGTGATATATATAATATGGATAGGTAGATAGATAAAAAGATAGATAGATAGATAGATAGGTAGATATAGATAGATAAATAAATACATAGAAAGATAGAAATACGGTATAGAGAGAAATAGAGAAAGGGGGAGAGAAAATGTGTATTGTTGTGCATGTGTTTGTTTATTGTATGAGAGAAAGAAAGACAAAGGTATTATAACGAGCATGATGAGATAGAAACGAAACCTTTCAAGAGGAAACCTTAAACAATGTCGCAGAAATTACTTTGTGTTTTTGTGAATTCCTATTAACTTTTAACATACATTAAATTAGACTTGTGAAAACGTGTAAAGCCTTCTTTTAAAATTATTATAATACAATTAGACGCTGGGCAGTGTCAAAATATATTGAGGAAGGGCGGTCCCACACAACGATTATGTATGATCGCGTCTGTTCAAACCAAATAAAACCCAACCATATAAATATCTATGTTAGCATATAGTTTCGCTTCATTAAAGGGATCTAGTAACTTTGCTGGCAGAAAGTGATGAATGGTTGGTATAATAATGTGTAGTTTAGTGATTTGATATTATGTTCTCCGTGTATTGTGTGAAAATGTCACGTTTAATTGATGTTATTTAGCCGGGTAATGAGCGAAAGTGCAAAGTGATATGTGTTAAATCATTGCACTGACTTTGTACACAGTTATGACTATCCAGTGGATAGTTAAAAATCCAGATACTTTAATCGTAAATTTCTTTCTAACGAAAGGGGAATTCGAAAAACCAAAACCTATTTCATGCTAATTCTATTTGTAATACAAATACAACCAGGTATGAGAGAACCACTAGATTTATAATGACGTTTGTGGATTTAGAAAATGTTACCAGATCCCTTTAATATCGCGTGATCAATATTGAGGGCAGCATACTGAAACATTTTGTTGAAGAATTATTCATGAACTTGTACAAAATGATAATATTTGTTTCCTTTCAATTTGTTACAACAGGTCAACATCTTTCTCGTCATCTGCGCTCTGAGTACAGTCGCATTGATGACGTACATGGCTAACCTCAACGATGCCACGCACGACACGGATATCGTCTCATCAACGGCTGACGCGCCGGAGCGGAAGGCTTGGCCCCCAGCAGCGTGGTGGAAGGCTATTTCTAGACCAAGATCTGGAACTGGTACCACTCAGAGGTAACGATATCATACCCTACTGATAGTCTAACCTTAACCATAACAATGACTTTAATCCAGCTGGGCTATGATATAATATCTTTAAAACATTACCCTGATCATAACCCAGCCTAAAGCGTGGCTTCCAGATGCATGGTAGAAAACTGCGTCTAGAACGAGATCTGGAACTGCAATCACCCAGAGGTACCCAAGTTATACTTCACAAAAATATAACATTTATATGCGCAGGAGGCGGGGGAGGGAGGGGGGGGGGGGGCTTGGGGATGCAGCCCCGAGAGTTTTGAAAACGGCCATATTCGGGGAAAAGACACCTACAATCTACAATTCGGGAAAACCATGCATGCACGTCATATACGGGCAAAACCATGTCGTATTTGGGCAAAACCTTGGCATATTTGGGCAAAATCTTGTCATATTCGGGCAAACGCGTGTTGCATTCGTGTCATTTAGGGCAATTAACGTAATTTTCGGGTAAAATTGTGTAATTTCCAGGCTAAACCATCAAAACATATATCATTTTCAGGCATCAAAGTACAGTTTATCAATGAAAATAAATATTAGCAAAAGAAATATCAATTTTAAGTTTACGAATATCATTCTTTAAAAGATTAATCAATCAGCATCGGTATACTATCATTTCAGAAATGCTTAATTTCGTTGCATTTAATTATTTCCTGTCCAGATATCTGAACGAAGGAAATGCATCAACTCCATCGGCTGCGCCAACAGACTTGCCAGAAAACTCGACGGCGGATGTCATCCCGCCCATCGAATTCGACGTCAACTCCACGATCAACTCGTCTTTGAGTCAGCACGACGAGAAGAACGCCTTCCCGACGCTGGTGCGCCTGACCCATCTGACCTCGTGCGCGCGTCAGAACAACGTGGTGTTCATCAAGACCCACAAGACCGGCAGCACTAGTCTGAGCCACATCGTCAACCGCTACGGACTCAACTACAACCTCTCGTTTGTCTTCAACAAGCTCAGCCCCGGCAACGGACACCTCGTCTACCTACCCCTGAACGCCGACACCCCTCGGACGCACTTCCTCCCCCCGATAGGCGTCAGCCCCGGTGACTTCGCCCGGTACAAGTACAACATGCTAGCGGTCCACGTCCGCTACAACCGGAAGGCCATGGACTCGTTCATGTCTGCCAACACCCACTACATCACTATCATCAGGGACCCGGCGACCCAGTTCGAGTCGGCCTTCACGCACTTCCAGCTCGATGATTCGTTCAATGTGGACGAGAAACGGAAGTACACCACCATGGAGTCAAGACTTGCGCACTTCTTTACCAGACCCGACTACTACCGCCAGCGCCTGAAACACATGAAGTGGGAGAATAAGATGGGACTTCGGTGGTACTACGCGAGGAACAACCAGATATTCGACATGGGTCTGGACCACGTGTATCACGGCGACAAGGGGAAAGTTCAGGAGTACATCAATAAATTGGATCGCGAGTTTAGGTTAGTCCTGATCACCGAATACTTTGAGGAATCCCTCGTCATCCTCAAGAGGATGATGTGCTGGGACACCGAGGATATCCTTTACGTGGCCAAGAACGTGCGCCCTCACCCGGCGAATGTCGCAGCGTCGCTCCGATTGAAGATGAGGAATTGGAACGAGATTGATACACAACTATATGATCGCTTCAATCGCTCGCTCTGGGAGAAGATACGCGAATACGGACCCTCGTTTTCTCAAGACCTGGAAGAGTTTCGTAAACGCCTCAAGAACACCTTTGACGAATGCGTCGGGGAGAAAGAAGTGAAGGCACAGGGTCACTATTTCCACTGGATCGAGTACAAACCGCGCAAAGACTCATCGGGTGTCTGCTCACTGATAGCTGAATCGAAAAAGACGTTGTTTAACGATATATGGAAAAGACAGGCGCCGAAGAGACCGATTCAATCGCCTTCGTATCGGCAGCAGTTTCGGCCCGGTGCCATGAACTGGCACCGCTATCCGCCTTTGAATTATGCCAACAGTCGCCGCACAAAACCGGTAGTCCCACCAGTCGCCAAAACCGTCGCCAAAACTGTCGCCAAGCCCGTGGTAAAAAGCCCAAGCCCGGTAAAATCGAAACCTGCCGATGGGGGCATGAAACCCCCTCCGCCCAAACCCCAATTCCAGCAGCCAAAGAACCCTGTGATCAAACACGTAAGTGCCAACAGCCTATCAAAGTCGAGAACTGCCAATGATCCGGCAGACGGTGAAGATTCGAGCAGCGTCGTGGTGATACGCGAGGAGGCACATCACCAAACAGCCGACCAGTCTAAAGAAAAGACTTTATCTAATACTTCTGGTGGGACAAAGGTGAAAGCAGTTGTGACTTACAAGAAAAACCAATAACGTCAGCTCCGTTTTGGTTAGACAATAGATTAGGTAGTCCTTTTTTTGTATTACATGGTGTTTGTTCGAGTATCGTCGTGGTTATTACGGGAAGAGGCAAATGACCAAACTGCCGACCAGTTTAAAGAGAAGACGTTCTTCTGGTGGAACTAAAGTGAACGCAGTTATCGTTATGGCTTACAAGAAAAACCAATAACGTCGGTTCCGTTTAGGTTAGATAATAGATTAGGTAGTCCTTTAGGGAAATTGGGGTATTGGCACCTTAAGGGTGCATTTGTGCACCCCATAGGGTGCAGACCCCACTTTGGGGTGAAAAATTGCCCCCGGTGCTGCTATCAATTCTATAAGATACCGGTATAAAGTGGAATGAGACTAGAGAGTTTGCATTTTATTTTCGTTTGCGACAAATATTTAGATTGATTCGATCAAAATATAACTATGTTGATAATGTTGATATTTCAACAGTATTCATAAAGGCTACATGCAATACATTTTGTTTTTGAAAATGTACAAAGCTCGATCTCTTCCCATTGTTACTAAAGCATTTAAATCTTGTCCTTATCGATTGAGAATTTGATTTGCGAATTTATTCAAAAGATGAATTTGAATTCTGCAAACTAAATGCAGAACTAATCGTGATAATTTTTTTTTTGCGAAAGAAATTATGATTATCCTTAAATTTGTCTTGAGGTGATTCTAAATTAACTCCGTTTAAGGAGACTTTAATCGACGTCCCGAGAATATATAACCTCGGAAATAAATGCATCTCTTTTGCACTTGAATAATCAAATTATTTTTGATTTTCGATTGAATGATTATACCATTCATCTTCTTCTTCTCGTGTCACTACACAAGTCCCGTCCACGAACGAATCCCAACATCGGGATGATGTTAAAAATAATATGCATACTATTATGCACACTATGATTTTAAAGGGATAGTTCAGTTTTGGTAAAGAGAGTACAGTTTAGGTCAAACTGAATTTTAGTAACCAAAACCTGCACCATTTCATTACTACTGATTTGTACTACTGATTATATTTGTACCCCCGATCTCTCACTTCCGTTTGGCAGTGTATAATTGTTGTATTGTATCCGTCTTCTCCTATTGTTGTCAAATTCTCTCTTGTCCCATGTTGGTCTCTGTTGGCACCCCTTTTTTCCTCTCTAAACTTTTTTTGTAGTCTAGAATGTGTTAATTTAAATATACAATAATATTCCTAGCTATTTTTTGAGGGGTCAACAATTGTACAAGCATTGCTTTTTAGTGGACCCCTCTTGTTTCCAATATGTATATCTCTATTTTGTATAAATTGTAATAATTCATTTGTAATGTTTTGTTGGAAGCAAGAATAAAATTTAATTGAAATTGAATTGAATTACAAACTAATAGTTATAACATTATGTCATTACAATTGTATGCTCTTTCAATCTTGACACTCAGTTTTTCATTATCTCACAATAAAATTATTATGTGAAGCGCCCTCTATACCAAAACTCAACTAACCCTTTAAAGGAGTATTAACCGTGTTGTAATGATTGGTCATTAGTAACCAAGAGTCAAAGGACACTTATAGGTTCAACTCAGTCGTCAGTTTAGTATGCAGTATGCATAATTCTGCCTGTACGATATCGCACAAATCTCTATTAAATTTCGTACGTTTATTATTTCGCACGCATTTAAAGGCTTTTTTATGAGCCAACGCACATGCACAGTATAGCTAGCCGAGCACAAAGCCGGAGCGGACATGACGTCATAACCGCAACGATGAATATTCATGACATACCACGGCATTAGTTTGGTGCGAGCTAAAATGTTAACAAAATATCTCGTATTCTCGTTATTATGGTATTAGGGTGGTGTTGTTTGGTCTTATTTATTATTTATTTTTTAAATAATATATTATTTATCTTTGTAACACAAAGAATAATTCTGAATTGTGTTTAATCACTTATAAATAAGTTACAACACGTTCAATTTAAATGAAATAGTAACCATTAAACAGTATGTTTGGTGTTGGTACTAGAACGGGAAATTCTCTATTCCAAGCATACTTACCTGGCGCAGGGGTCGCATTGATCAAGAAGGATGCACCCCCAGGGCGAGGCTTGCCATTGCACTCCGGCTTGCTGAATCTTGCGATTCCCTCAAACGTAGGGAACTCGGGCGTATAATTTATGGTAGTGGGGACCGGCGTACGCGCTATCCCCTACAATTTCAAATGCAAAGTCAGAACATGCCCAAGATTGAAGGGATTTATTATTGGCGTGATAAGACCAATTCACATGCTAATTACTAAACCCAGTTATGTTTCAAACGTTGTTTGTATTAAAGGACCTAAAGAATACAACGTACTTTGACACTTAATGCATAGTTGATGACTTGAAACATAGAGCTGCCGAAAAAAAATCCATGAAAATAAACACAGTATTGATATAAAGACTAGTTTTCTGATGCCAAATCTCACTTAGCAGCCAGTTTACGCCCCACCCATATTTAAAGTCCGGAATCGGCAGCGTGATCGACATGTGATTGACAATTCATTGGCTTACGTCATGACGCGTCATCTACAGAATTTAGTTCATTAGTCCGTTCTTTAGATGACGTCACATTTTTGTGATTTAAAAGGGGCGTTCCCAGGGCAATTAGATATTTACTAATTACCCCAAAATGTATTAATTTCATGAGAAATGACTGCCAAATTCGTTTTCTTCGGGAAAAATTACATGTAGAGAACCAAATTGTGAAAATTAGGCCATCTAGACGCTGTAGTTCCTTTAATTGTATAATGGGTTCACATTATAACACTGCTGAATTATATAATTATTAATTATCACTAGTATACTTAGCCAAACATTTTCCAGTGGGAGGTGCGGGAGGGTTTAGCCTGCGAGCGCGTCGCTTCGAGAGGGGGTGGGGCCCCGGAACTTTTTAATTTTGGCTACTCATGCAAAGCCCCAAAAACAAAACTGCAAGCAAGACAAAACAAAAACAACAACAACGGGCTTAAGGGGGAGGTGGGGCTAGGGCCCATTAGGGATAAAGGAGTTATTATAATTATATAAGTTGGAATCCCATTTTCTTTGCTCATTTTTAATCATAATTATATAATATTACGAGCATATAGAAAAGGGTTCCATGGGAAGTACCCCTTTTCAAGGGTCTTTGAGGCTTGATGCGTTAACACCGGTTTAGCAATCCGGAGGTCTTATTTCAGGCGATGCCCATTTTTCTTTGCTCATTTACATGTATTCAATTTATTTTTGATAAATTTCCTTTATATTTGAATTCATATTATTTATAATTTACACTATTATATTAACTTTGGCAATCACATTGTACTATTAGCATTGTCAGTGTAATTTTCGATTTGTATTAATTTAGGATATCGGTTGCAGGGTCAGAAATATTTGTTCGTTTTTAAAAATTAAAAAACGGATTAAAACATTGTACTTGGAGCACATGTCGTTTTTAATTAAAATTATGTATACAGATTTTTGTAATTTATCCACAAACTAATATAGTGATATAAGTGCAATTTCTGAATTTATAAAAAAATGTATCATGCTCGTTATTTAAGTCTGAATTCATAGAATGTATTTTATAAATACAGTTTGACAACTATATATTTTTTTCGAAATAGAAATATACATTATCTAGTATGTTGAAAATTAATTTCGATGAAATAAACAAATTGGTGACGTGCAAAACTAAAAGAGTGTTTTGTTATTTATTTAGCGACAGTCATTTGTGTTATAAAGTCAATGCACCATGTTAACATTTTTTGGAGAAAAAAAATAATGGTATGTATAATGTTGATACAGAAAACCCAGTAATTTGCTCTATCTACCGCGTGTCTAAACAAATTCGGCCTGGTAAACAATTATTTATATAATTATGATATTGTATAATTTGTTGAGGTTATTATTGTGGTGTCATATTAAAGGGGAATTGTCACGCTTTCTGAGTAGATGAATCGTTGAAGATTTGATAAAGCTGTTAATTCAAGAAAATGTGAAATCGATTGAAATGGAAATTAGACAATGTGACAACATTGTTACACATCGTATTTAGCCAAATGAATGATTACGTATAGTCGTATAATACATTTTCATCAGTCTGCTTCAAAGAAAGTGTTTTGGCAGGTAATGCACTGCACAGAATGTGAATTGAGACAAAATGAATGTCGCTGTACTGCAAACAATCGATCATAGTAAGTACATAGTAGTACAGTAAGACAAACCTAATTGAGCTTAAATTAAAATCATCATGAAGTACGGTTTTTCCTCTTCAATATGACTCCAAACAAGAATATTTTCCAAATCACCCTCTTATATACTTTCTGACTTTTCATTTGTTTAGACGCGGAGAAAAGGGTAATTATCAAGTTAAACATTGTATGCATCTACATAAAACTTGCAATAGATTGCTAATGAACAAAACAGATTAAAACGTCTATTCTTATACTCAACCACGTGTTATGTTCATCGGTTTTTGTTTATATTGATGGTTATGTTGTAACAATAAAAGGTCACGCGGGATTAAAGGGATAGTATGTTCTGGTTTAGAGGGCGCTTCAAGAAAAGAAAAAAGAATTGCGAGGTATGAAAAATAAATATCCATGACAGAAGAAATCCATGAGTTTACTAGTATATACGTTTGGTATTTTGCAATGGGCACTTTTTTAACGAGCCGACGCATATGACGTACATGTAGCCATAGAGTTTTCTTTAGTATAACTCTATGCATGTAGCATAGAGCGGATGCGGCTAGCTGTGCACGGAGGCGGAGCGGACATGACGTCATTACCGCAACAATGAATATTCATGACTTATACCACGGCGTTTCGTGCGATCATCACAAAATGTGAACAAAAATCTCTTTTTCGTGTTATTCTAGCGAAAGGGAGAAGTTATTCGTTCTCATTTAAATACTAATATGCAATGTATTATATGAGAAACACGATTATAAAAAAATGTAATTAATTTGATATAAATAACTTATTAAGCTTTCAGATTGAATGAAACAGTAACCATACAAAATTATGTTTTGTGTTGGTAATTGAACGGAAAATTCGCTATCCAAAGCATACTTACCTGGCGCAGGGGTCGCATTGATCAAGAAGGATGCACCCCCAGGGCGAGGCTTGCCATTGCACTCCGGCTGAATCTTGCGATTCCCTCAAACGTAGGGAACTCGGGCGTATAATTTATGGTAGTGGGGACCGGCCTACGCGCTATCCCCTACAATACGGTATTTTCGCAAACCTGAAGACGACGAGTAGTGGGGTGGTTAAGGGGTCCATGCCTGCATTTTGGGGTACGATTGTTTTACTTGGCATACATACTCCTTGGATCAAAAAAAGAAAATTCGTCAAAAGAGACACTCTGTATCTATGCAAATTAGGCCTAATTTCCATAATTGATATACAGAGTGTCTCTTTGGATAAATTTTCTTCTTTTGATCCAAGGAGTTTGTATTGCCAAGTAAAGCAATTGTACCCCAAACTGCAGTGAACACCCATATTTGTGGCCCCTACTAGAAGAAATGACGTCATTTAGGCGAGAAATTACGTCACTTACGTTCTCTCTCGTCGTCTGGCCAATCTGAGCACTAGTTCATGCCCGATTTCAGGTTCGTCGGAAAATCCAGTGCACCGTCTTCAGAATTACGTAATCAGAGAAGTATCAACATGTATATGTGTGTGTGTGTGTGTGTGTTTTATACGTGTGTATGTGTATGTGTGGTGGATTATGTAACTGGTGTATGCGTGTGTGTTTGAATGTGTGCGTGTGTGGCTTTGTGTACGTGTGTGCGCATTTGTGCGTGTGTGTGTGTTTGTGAGTGTATATGTGTTTGTTTGTGTTTGTTGGAATGCGAGTGCATGCGTGCGTGTGTGTATCTGCGTATGTGTACGGGTATGGGTTTTTGTTTGAGTGTGTGAGTGTGTTTGTGTTTGTTTGAGTGCTCGCGTGGATGAGTGTGCGTGCGTGTGTTTGTGTTTATGTGGATGTGCGTTTGTGGGTGTTTGTGTGCATTTGTGAGTGTGCATTCATGTGTTTGTGTGGGTGTGTGTTGTGTATCTGTATGCGTATGTGTGGGAGTTTTATTAATGTTGTGTTTGTGTGTATACGCGTGTGTAAGGGTTTGTGTTTGTGTGAGCGCATGTGTGGGGTGTTTGTGTGCATTGTTGTTTGTTTGAGTGCGAGTGCGTGCGTGCGTGCGGGAGTGGATGTTTGTGCGTGTGAGTATACGTGTGTGTAAGTGTGTGTGTGTTTTGTGTGATTGAATGCGTGTATGTGTGTGTGTGTGTGTCTGTGTTGGAGTTTGAATAATTCAGTCGGGTCGTGTGTTTGCGCATGTGTATGTTTGAAAGTGTAAGGTGTGTGTGAGTGTTTGTCATGATTGTGTGTAGAAGGGAACGACGTCATTGTGAACGCGCGTTAACTGAAAACGAAAATGGTTCAAAGGCAGCGAACAGGTAGTGAACAGCACGGGTTGACTACATCCAATAGACCGCTTCTGTGATGTATGCAAATAATATTCGTATGACGTATAGACTCCCCGTTGGCAAACTTAACAATAGTAACTAGGTTCGGCAAGATAAGTATGCCGGAGCTTACCGGACCTAGTTACTATTGTTAAACAGTGCCAACGTGGAGTATTACGTCATACGCATATTATTTGCTTATACAGGGTGGCCCAGAAATAACGGAACGGGGTACTTTCCATTATAAAGAAATATACAGACTAGGTTCACTGGATAGATAATCTTTTAAAAAGAACTTTGATATCATCAACAGTAATGTTTTTGTTTGGGTGTTCGGAATAACGAATTTCTTTTAAAAAGATTATCTATCCAGTGAACATATTATCACAATGGCAAATACCCTGTTCCGTTATTTCTGGGCCACCCTGAAACGGTCGTTCTAGGACGGGAAACTCGTTCTCGTTCACATAAGCGAAAACTCCCTAGTTTCAGCCTGTGAACGCGTCGCTTCGAGAGGGGGCAGGGCCCCGGAACTTTTGAATTTTGGCCACTCAAAGCCCCAAAATCAAAACTACAAGAAACAACAACAACGAGTCTAAGGGGGAGGTGGAGCTAGAGCCCATGAGGGGGGGGGGGGGGCATATAGAAAAGGGTTCCATATGAACTACCCCTATTCAATGGTCTTTGAGGCTTGATGGTTCAACACCGGTTTAGCAATCCGGAGGTCATTTTTTTGCTCATTCTTTGCTCATTTTCATGTATTCAATTTATTTCTGGTAAATTTCCTTTATATTTAAATTCATATTATTTATAATTTTCACTAATATATTCATTTTGGCAATCACATGTAGTATTAGCATTGTCTTGCTGTAATGTTCGATTGGTATTAATTTATGATTTCGGTTGCAGGGTCAGAAATATTTGTTTGTTCTTTGTAATTATTAAAAACGGATTAATACATTGTATTTGGAGTACATGTCGTTGAATTCAAATTATGTATACAGATTGTGTAATTTATCCACAAACTTTGACTAGTGATATAAGTGCAATTTCTTGATTTATAGAAAAACGTATCATGCCCTTTATTTTAGTCTGACTTCATAAAATGTATTTTATAAATACAGTTTGCCAACTATATTTTTTTTTTTCGAAATGAGAAATATATTCCTATCTAGTATGTTGACAATTAATTTCGATGAAATCAAAATTGGTGACGTGCAAAACTAGAATAGTGTTTTGTTATTAATTTAGCGTCATTCATTTGTGTTATAAAGTACATGAACAAAATCATGGTATAATTTTGATACAGAAAACCCAGCTAAGCTCTATATAACGCGTGTCTAAACAAAATAATCATGGTTCAGTCAGGACAACAATTATTTATATTTGATAATATAAAATTTGCTGCGTCTATTATTTTTGGTGTCATATTAAAGGGGAATTGTCACGCATTCTGAGTAGACGAATCGTTGAAGATTTTATAAAGCTGTTAATTCAACAAAATGTGAAATGAATTGAAATTGAAATTAGGCAGTGGTTATAGCATTGTTTATCGTCATATTTAGCCAAATGAATGATTATGTAATACATTTTACATTCGTTTGCTTTCTAAAAAGTGTTGGCAATTTAGTCATACAATGCGCAGAACGTAAATTGGCACAAGGTGAATGTCGATGTACTGCAAACTATCGATCATATCTCAAGTCAGACAAACCCAATTGAGCTGAAATTATAAACACGGGCGTAGACATGTCACTGATACCCATTCAACTGGGGGGGGGGGATCTATTCATTCATCCCCCCCCCCCCAGTTGAATAGGTATTACGTAACTCGCTACGCCCGTGATTAACATCATCATGAAGTACGATTTTTCCTTTTCAATATGACTCCAAACTAGAATATTTTCCAAATCACCCTCTTACTTTCTGACTGTTCATTTGTTTAGACGCGGAGAAAAGGGTAATTATCAAGTTAAACATTGTATGCATCCACATAAAACTTGCAATAGATTGCTAATGGACAAAACAGATTAAAACGTCTATTCTGATACTCAACGACGAGTTATGTTCATCGATTTTTTGTTGATATATCGATGGTTATGTTGTAACAATAATAGGTCACGCGGGATCAAAGGGATAGTACATTCTGGTTTAGAGGGCGCTTCAAGAAAAAAAGAAAAAAAATTGCGAGGTATGAAAAATAAATATCCATGACAGAAGAAATCCGTGAGTTTACTACTTGTATTTTGCACGCATTAATTTGATTTTGTAGTATGCATTATTTTGGCGAGCCGACCGCATATGACGTACATGATTGTACAGAGCGTCTGTGGCTGTGCACGGAGGCGGAGCGGATATGACGTCATTACCGCAACAATGAATATTCATGACTTACCACGGCGTTTTGTGCGATCAACACAAAATGTGAACAAATATCTCCTTTTCGTGTTATTCTGGTGACAGGGAGAAGTTATTCGGTCTCATCTAATTAATAGCATACAATTTATTTTATGAGAAAAACATACCTACTAGAATATGCTCAATTGTATATAAACAACTGATTAAGCTTTCAACTTGAATGAAACAGTAACCACTATAAAGTATGTTTGGTGTTGGTACTAGAACGGAAAATTCTCCATTCCAAGCATACTTACCTGGCGCAGGGGTCGCATTGATCAAGAAGGATGCACCCCCAGGGCGAGGCTTGCCATTGCACTCCGGCTTGCTGAAACTTGCGATTCCCTCAAACGTAGGGAACTCGGGCGTATAATTTATGGTAGTGGGGACCGGCGTACGCGCTATCCCCTACAATTTCCAATGAAAAGTCAGATACTAGTAAAATAAACCAATACAATGCGTTCCTAAAGTTAGCTATCAGTAATACAATTATGAATAGCCATATCTTAAAATCTAGATTCATTATTAAAAGTTTATTTATCAATAGATAACAAATCATTCTGTACGTGTGCCACCAAAGTGTCAAATGAACAGGTTTCGGTTTTTCGAATTTCCCTTTCGTTAAAAAGATGGAAGTGTTCGGGTTTTGAATCATCCACTGGAAAGTCATAACAAATATAACTTTGCATTTCTGCTCATTACTTGGCCACATAAGTATATCCATTTAATGTGTAATGTTCACACATTACTCAGTGGACACATCAATACACATGTTATCAACAATTCATCAGTTTTTGCACATTATCAACACTGCATGTTTGTAGATCTCTGTAAATGTAAAGTTACAACATTATTTATTTTTATAAATGTTCAAATTTTATGTCAATCAAACACATACTGGAAAATAATATTTTTGTTACATTACTTTGTATAAACTATATCATATAGTCGAATAAAATAAAACAGGATTTGCATATTCGTTAATTTTTGCATTGAGCACAACAAAATTATTAGGTAAAAAGAGAAATAAACCATTTAACTTTTGTAAAATTTCATCTACCCTGATACTCAACAACGATTTTTTTTTTTAAATCATCCTTTTTCAGGGCTCAATCAATCTACCCGAAACAAAATGTTAGAGCGCCATCTAATGCTTAGTTGTATACGGTGTGCAGCGCGCCCCTGGGGATTTCTCATCGACATTAAAGGGGTAGTTTAGTTTTGGTACAATTTTTGTATGAGGTAATGACAAACTGAGTGTCGAATTTGAGAGAACATGCAATTTTAATGGCAAAATAAACTTTATTTGGTCAAAATCGACCCAGAAACGGCTGAAATATCAATAAATATATCTCATCTTATAATTATTTGGGGCCCAAATAATGTTTTTTTCCAAATTTTTTTTAAATGCTTGCACTTTTTCAAAAATTGTCAAGAGCATTTTTAAAATAGTTGTTGATGATCTCTCTATTTAATCATTGTTTCAATAAAACATCACATGCATAATTTTTTATGAAAAATGGTTTAAACCAATGCCTTTTTAGAAAGCGCCCTCTTTTTGAATGATAACGGGCTTTTTACTTAGTCGTTTGTAATTGTTGTATTCCTTTTGAGCATGATGGAGTTATAATTATTAGTTTTTAATGTAATGGTGCATGTTTTGGTTACTAAAATTCAGTTTGACTAAAACTGTACTCTCTTTACCAGAACTCAACTATCCCTTTAGTATCGATGGGATGGGATTTCTGTTCAGGGTTAGAGCAAAGACAACGACCTATGCCTAAGCACGCAAATGTTTGAGGTTATGAGTGGGCAGTTTGGGAGTGGGGAGGCAGGGGCGTCGATCCGTTTTTGATATTGGGGGGGGCGAGATTTGAAAAATTTTCCAGAGTGACCACTGAGCTCAAAGCCCTTTTTTTTGTCATGCCCGAAAGTTGTATTATGCGCTCATTAAAAGTGGCTTGATGGCTCGAAGACTTGATTTTGGGGGGGCACCCACATTGTGGGGCAATAATGGGGGTCCAGGGGGCGGAGCCCCCGGAAGCTTTTAGATTTCAGACATTTGCAACTCCTATCATGGGTGTAAAAATTGTATAAAGTAGTGAACCTATACTCGTAACGTATTTTTAAAGGGCAAAGCGAGGAAAAGATTGAGCCTTGCATGAGATGGATCCACGTGATCCTGTATACTATAGAGCCATCGATATAGTCTAGGGCATTGGGCTCCCATGAAACTAAGCAAGAGCGTCAAAGACTTCTCAAAACTGGAGGGATGACATTGCGAGGAAGCGAAGCGACCGAGCGGGGGAGGGTGTGGGAGGGGGTGTCCCCCTCCCACAGTACGGGAGCTTTTTGTATTTTTGGGCGTGATATTGTGCGATTTGGTGCACTCCTGACACAGAAATTTCACGTAATATGAAGTATATAAGTATGGAACCAAACTTACATAATGACAAAGGGAGGGGGACAATCTTCACTCCTTTCAAATGTGGGGGACATGATAATATTCCAATATGATTTGCGTTCAGCGCATATGGACCGAATTGACTGAAAGATATATTTCAGATTTAAAGATGAAAGTATGATCGAACCAAACATACATAATGACAAAGGGAGGGGGACAATCTTCACCACTTTCAAATGTGGGGGGACATGATAATATTCCAATATAATTTGCGTTCAGCGCATATGGACCGAATTGACTGAAAGATATATTTCAGATTATTTAATTTTCTGTGACGGTGGGCTATCTATAGATGAGGGTTTAATTAACTTCGTTTGAGAAATTACACTGCCCAACACATGTGAGTTCCCGCAATCCAAATGAAACTTGCAATATGATAAACTGTATATGCGCGCGAAGCGCGCGGCAAAAAAAGAGATTTACAGTCCTTTTCAAACTAGAAAACGGCTATTTTGAAGATTAATTATTGATAAATGTGTCTTTCCCCTCTTTGGCATTATATCACTTGATTTTTTTCTTCCTCATTTTCGGAATTATTGGGGGGGCGAAATGATATGTTCGCCCCCCCAATATTTTCATTGGGGGGGCGACCGCCCCCCCTGCCCCCCCAGGATCGACGCCCCTGTGGGGAGGGGAGGAGGAGGGGGGGGGTGGGGGGCAATCAGAGCATCACGAATTCCAACAGGAGGTACGGTATAGAGCATAGTAAATTAGTAATAATGTAATCATAGTAATTATTTTTGTGTGCTGTCTAATTATGTGCACAACGGATTCAGAGACACATAATCTGATGTCATAATGAACAGTGTGTTATGAACCTACAAAAGTATACAAGCTTGTGCACAATCTCAACTCACTGGAGAGCATCATTACAAACCCGAGAGAATACACAAGATCGCTACAGGTTGAAACATCATAATTATACCAAGTACTGTACTGTAATTCTTCGCACTGCATAATTATAGATAGATCAGCAATGTGGGTGAAAATGCCTAACTTGCAGAAGGACGTAATAGATTGATTTGATCTCGGGTTTCAAACTCGGGATAGCCTTTAATCAAGGCTCTATATGGCTGGGAGATCGATCATACATTACGAGCTGTGATCCCGCTTGCGCTCGGGTATGTACGTCTCGCGCTTCGCGCTCGGTTGGGTGTTCGCGCGGGGGCCTTGACAAAAGGCTCAACTCGGGACCGCATGCATGAGCTGATGATTAATTAGGAATCTATATTAGTAACTTTGTTGACATGTTCAGAAAGTGAGGTATTGTTGGTATATAATGTGTATTGCTGTGATCTGATTGTGTGTACATTCCACGTATTATGGCCGAGTAATGAACTTGGAAATGCAAAGTAATTTGCTAGTAACTCATTGCAATGACTTTATACACAGCTATGACTATCCAGTGGATAGTTACACACCGGAATACTCCAATCGTAAATATCTTTCTTACGAAAGGTTCGAAAGATGGCACCGCGCGTCTGATTTACGAATCCGACCTTCCTTTAAAGGGTACCACCATCCAAAAATAATATTCTTATAAATAAAAGGTAACATCTTAAGTAGTCCATTCCATCAACAAGTACAGAAAAATATGTTTCCAGAAAGAAAACAAATAATTGGAAAAACGCATCACCATTATAAAGCATGCGTTCATGAGTCTGCATGTACGAAGACTACCTTTGTCCAGATAAGAGCGAACGACTCGTCCGGGATTCTATAGTCTCGAAACGTACGCGTGAATATCATTGGCGCACTTGCAAATGTTTGGCGCGTACGGAACCACGAAATAATACTGGTTCCGTAAGTGTTGGTAATGAATTGCATTGTTTATGAATTACACAACCCTTCGCATAATGTTAATTGGGTATCTATTTGATATCACAAAACGTTACCAAAACATATAATTATGACTGTGTTGTTCTTTGCGCGGTGTTCCCCTTTAAGTTATACCACTCGCTCAACCGATTGTCCCCAAACCTCCACCATATACACCCCCATGGGCCATGGCTATATACGCCTCTGCTCTATATGATGGCAAACAACAACTTGATAGCTAGGCATTGACGTTTATGTTAACATTAAAGGGATAGTTGAGTTCTGGTAAGGAGAGTACAGTTTTGGTGAAACTGAATTTTAGTAACCAAAACCTGCATCATTACATTACAAACTAATAGTTATAACTAGAAAGGAACACAAAATTACAAATGACGTAGTAAAGATCACGTTATCATTAAAAAATAGCCGTTAAAACGTAAGAGGGCACTCTCTAAACACTCATCGGTTTCAACCATTTTGAATAAAATATTGTGCATGTGATGCTTTGTTGAAATAGTGATTAGATAGAGAAATAACCAACAACTATTTAAATACCTATTTTGTTACTTTTTGAAAAGAGGAAGCATTTTTTTGAATTTTTAACGGCTGGTTCAAAATTCTCTAATAAACCTGGGGCCCCAGGTTTATTACAAATTGTTATATTTATGGATATTTCAGCCATCTCTGAACCGATTTTGATCAAACAAAGATGATTTTATTATTTAAATATTATGCTCTTTCAAATTTTACGCTCAGTTTTTCATTACCTCACACAAAAAAAAGTAGTCTAGCGCCCTCTCTACCAAAACTCAACTATCCCTTTAATGCTTACCGGTGAAACATGACTACTGTATGACGTGCGTAAACACATCAAGAAATGTGATATCAATACACTGGGTATATTAGCGTACCATATAGGCTTACGTGGAAATTATTGTCAGTTGGTTCGGGGTCCACTTATTATGTATAATCTCAATTGGTCTAGAAGGCCCTTTAAACATGATACGTGAAGCTTGAAACGTCCGTTTTGATCTACCCTAATCTTGACCCCGACGTAAGACTTAAGCCCGGCGCAGACAGACCCGTCTCGACCCGATCCGACTAGTTTCAATCAGGCTAGAGTTGGGCCCGGTCGGGCAGATCCGATTCATCGCGTTGAATCGGCCCCAACTGGCATCCGACTGTCTCTCGACTGGCAAAATGTGTGTCGCGAGGCACTGAAAACTGAGCCGATCGGAATGACAACCAGTCGAGTCGGCTCTGTCTGCGCCGGGCATTATACCAAAATTTAGTGGGCTTTACCCTTATCCCAACCCCTTATACCGAATTCCAAATCCCAATCCTATAAATAAATCCTAATAATACGTTATTAATTGTTATTGTATATGGGTAGACCATCGGTAAAGACCATGCAACGCGTCAGGTATACCCGCGCTTACACGTAGTCAAGTATACACGGGGGCAGTGTTGCCCCCATAGCCACCCCCCCCCCCCCCCCACCCCGCTGAGAATCTCTATCCCCGTACTGCCCGCTTGAATAACTAAAATAAAAAAATAATTGAAAAGTTCACAAGGCCATTTTTTCTTAAAGGGAAATTTTCCCATCATCTATTTACCTTTGATTAATTTCTCTACACATTAAAACATAATTTCATGCAAAATGTCCAATGTTTGCCCTCTGAACAAAGGAGGGGCATCATTCAAAGTCAATCGCTGTATGGGCTAATCCCATTCATCGCGTATAGCATGGAGCCTGCCATTAAATTTGTTTAAACCCGGATTTTGAATTGTTCGCGCCGAAATGCTACGTCAAACCCGAACAAACAAGCCCGGCCTCTTTTTGTTAGCTCTCGCAGCTCGCGGGGTTTGTGCACAAACACAAGGCAAAACGTGAGCCAACAAAAAGAGTAGTTCGGGTTTGACGTCACATTTTAGAGCGATCCGAGTTTCATAAACATCAATGGCAGCCTCCTTGGTGTTCGAGATGAATGGGATTATCCCGTACAGCGAGTGACTTTGAATGATGCTCATCCCTTGCTCAAAAGGCCAATGTTGGTCGTATTTGCATGAAATTGTGTTTTAATGTTTAGAGAACATAATCAAAGGTGATTATATGTTAGGGAAAATGTCCCTTAAAATTGGTTGTCTCTGCATGGGATTGTTCTTCTCATGAGAACCATTGACCCCCCTTCTCTTGACACCCCCCCCCCCCCCCCCCCCCCCGGCTCCTCTCCTCCCTCTCTGCATGTTTCCTTGTCTCTGGCTACGCCATTAAATGGGAATAACCTCATTTGCGTTGAAGGTGATATACTTGGCTTTATTCTTTTTTTCTATTTTTTTCACAGGTAATATATATCTTTTCCTTATTTATATTTGATCATTATTTATTCTGACAGGAATTGATTCCAATAAGGGAGTTCGTAGTTAGCCCATGGAGCAACGGACGTAACCGGGTTTTCGGAAGATTGTACCAAATTTGACGCTTTACGCGTACGTTTACGGCACAGCCTGTGACGCACGCATTTAAAGTACAGGAGCTCTATGCAGAATTTCCGCGTGCGTGCGTGAATTCTCCTTGTGTTTCATTACGTTTGAAAGACCTGACAAAAAAAAACTCACCTTAATCCTAATATATTTAAAATTAAATAAATGTAACCATTCATTTTAATTTTCAAACTTGAAGCAGGCTAAACAATTTTTTTTTGAATAAAAGTCATATCTTTGCCCGTTTTCAACACTTAAAAGAAAACAGTACACACAAATCTACGTATGGGGCCTTTGCGATTTCAATAAAAGCCCAGATACGAACGTTGACATTTTTGTTAAAATCCGAAAATAAATAGAAAAAATAAATTTAAAAAAATCAGTCTTATGTATATGAGATGTCTATTATGATTAATTCAGAAAAACATTTATGACGTCGAGCCAAATTTCCCGTGAAAACACGTTTCCAATGTGACAATAATTGCACGAAAGGTCCATAGAACAACACACAAAATCGATGACAGCGATGACTTCCGGGTACAATCTTGGTAAATAAATTTTCGTCTCAGAAATTGGCGCATGCGCAGTTTGTAAGTACGAACTCCCTTATTGATAATGTGTTAAAAAGAATTATGAAAACGGCAATATGTTATGGCAATGTTATAATCATTTCTTGTTTGCACATTCTTACAATTTTTTTGTCAAATCGTTGGGATTAACATTGCAGGTTGAAATCACAAGATTCCAAACAAAATCACTTAATTTTCAGTTTAAATCATAATTCGTTTCATCAAATTAATATTTCCCCTTTTCTATATATCCAATCTTTTTCAAATGTTAGTATAGAGTTTTAAAAAGATGCCAAGCCTTTGAACAGATGTCCAGATGTTAATTTTATAACGGACTAACCCAGCTGTAGATAGCAGCCAGGGGTGTAGCAGCTACCGGGTACCTGGGGCATGCGCTGCCCGATTCATCCTAATGTCCCGCAAGGTGCCCCCACCAAATAATCATGATTGCGAGAGAGAAAATGTAAAGATCATGTAATTTATAAGGGAACATAACTAATCATCACTGTCTTTATAGGCATATTACCAAGGAGGTTTAAACCTCCTTGATATTACTTGTGAGAACTTGTTTGTACGTGTTAGGTGAAAACTTGTGCCCCTCACACAAATGCAAGCCTCTGGTTGCGCCCACAGGAAAACAAACTAGAAAAACCTTGCTACCCCACTGCTATAGCAGTAGGCTTCCCATCAGCTGAATAAAAGTGAAAGACTAGGGTCCATTGTACTGGCAGTGGCGTAGCTATATAGGGGCAATGGGAGCTCCTACCCCCTAGTCAGCACAATCAAGTTCAATTAGTTCAACAACAAACGAAAGAGAAAGACTGATTTGTCGGTGTACTACCCCCCTAAAGCATAACAAAACCAATACAAAACATTAGGATTGAAAAATCCTTCACATTAAAGAGATACATGAGGCGAGTCCCGAATCATCATGTGCACCCTCCGCCCCCCCCCCCTTCCCCCGCCCCACCCCAATCAGTCCGACCACGCCAGGCCGCTGTGAACGTGTAACTGTATTAAGGTGAAGGTCTATGCCACACAATTTTATCTTTTCGCTTCTCGTTTCCGTGTAACAAATTCATCAAAATACAACACAATGATATAACCAGAGTCCCCTCATAACATATTCTTCATACTATGTTTCGTATTGAAACAAAATACAAAAAACGGTTTGTGGTAGTCAGCATGTGCAGGGTTCGTCCTACGGGACGGTTGGGACAATTTCCGCCTTTCCTTCTATATAATGGATAGGCTGTATACATTGTACGTGACCTAAATAGAACGAAAGATGAGTCAATGCCCCCAGAAGCCGTTTCAAATCAAGTTTGTACCCTTTTTCATCACTTTTCATGCATCGCCTATAACAGGGTGCCCAGAAAGAACGCAACACCTACGATCGCTAATTCATCAACACCATCGACCAAATGTTATTGGTTTTTGTTTGATTGGGTAGAACATTATTTTTCCAACAAAATGATACCATGAGCATTGGTTTTGGGTATAAGGCGTTTAGATCCTAGGGCCATTTCCTGAGGCAAAAGGGAGAGCAGTCATGCGGTTCTTCTGTACAGCTAATTCCAGGCGCGCCGGAAGCAGTTTTGGATTGGGGGGGCAAACCCCAAGGGGGCTCACAATTTGTGTGTGTAGGGGCTCATGCCCTATCACACTCTGATTGCCAACTTTGAGCCAGATGTGAGAGTGAGACATTGCGAGGGAGCGAAGCGACTGATCGGGGGGAGGTGTGTGAGAGGGGGGTGTCACCCCCTCCCACGGTAGGGAGCTTTGCATTTTTGGACTTGAAATTGTGGCAATCTGGTGCATAGGAAAAATAGGAAATTCGGCTGTATTTGGGAAAGCGTGATATGATTTTATCGACCAAGGAAGTTTTAATATATTTTTCACGTAGAAACAAATAATTGACACACTAATAAATATGTTCCCCAAGGGGGGGGGGGGGGGGGGGGTTGACCCAATGACGATGCGTCCACGAGCCTTTGCTATTTTGACTCCCCGTAAGTGAGGTCTTTTTGCTAAGTGGGGGGGGGGGTTTGACCCAATGACGATGCGGAGCATCGTCCACGAGCCGCGAAGCGGCGATTTTTTTGCTATTTTGACCCCCCGTAAGTGATGTCTTTTTGCTAAGTGGGGGGGGGGGGGGGGGGGGGGGGTGTTGACCCAATGACGATGCGGAGCATCGTCCACGAGCCGCGAACCTGCGATTTTTTTTGCTATTTTGAACCCCCGTAAGTGATGTTTTCCACATTACATTTTCACTTGGCAGCCCAAGGGGTGGGGGGGGGGGGTTTAACACCCTAAACCCCCCGTAGATCTGCCACTGACCCCAAAACACACACACAACAACATAAGCCATAATTATGCAACATTATGTATGATCCAACAACACCACATCCAATACTGAGTCCGAGGTGCGAAGCGCCTGAGGGCTGGGGCAGGGAGGGAGGGGGAGGGTTTTGGAGGGGTATCCCCCTCCACGGTAAGAAAGATTTGCATTTATGGACTTGAAATTCGGGCGTAAGATTAACTGTATCTGGGAAAGCGTGTTATGATTTGATAATATTT